>SMSR01008953.1:9334-50460 GCA_019453355.1 Ceratina japonica | reverse complement strand
CATGACTATTCGACCTGATATATTACAATCGTATTTTACAACAATTCTATAATTATTAATTATGATATTACTGACAGTCTCCTATCTGCTTAAAATATCTTAAACGATAATAAATAATTTATAAACATGACTATTCGACCTGATATACCAGAATCGTATTTTACAACAATTCTATAATTATTAATTACGATGTTACTGACAGTCTCCCATCTGTTTAAATTTTCCTAATCGATAATAAACAATTTAGAAACATGACTATTCGACCTGATATATCACGATCGTGTTTTATCAACATTTTATCAATATAACAATTCTATAATTATCAATTACGATATTACTGACAGTCTCCCATCTGCTTAAAATTAAACGATAATAAACAATTTAGAAGCATGACTATTCCTGATATATCACCCTCGTATTTTACAATATTTCTATCATACGAGAACGGTTCGGAAAAATACAAAGAAACTAAAGCTGTCGTAATAGCCAATGGAGAAGACGTTTGTGGCACGTAGGAGGACAGTTGGTCACAAATATTCCACTGGCCGCTTCCGTGCTTCGATGTGAGCCAATCACGCGTCGTCCTCTCGCATACCCTAAACCGGAGAGACCGTAATTTTTCCAACGGTGGACTACAGCTCGTTGAGCATGCACCGAGGTCTCTGGATGCACGTAAGGACCATGGAATCAAATTCTATTCACCTGGTTATCGAGATATTTATGTCTCGCCACGGGATATTCCCAAAATCGATCCTCTCGAATGAGACGTTTACAAGAGGCTGCGCTCGCTGAATCACGAGCACGGTCTGTCAGAATCTATAAAATATGAGCTCCGTCAAGCGTTACGTTGTTATATATTCAGGAAGCAAATTATTTAATACTGTCGAAACATGGTAATTTATATCGCCGTGGGAGTAGCACAAGGTTCGTGACTATTTCAATTTGATAATTATGTACTCGTTTCTAATTTCATTTTATTACCCTACTATCCCGGCTACTATCCGCGAGCCATTAATTAAGTCGTAAACGAGCATAATGTGTTGATACGTCGAGCACGTGCCTGTTCAGGTGTTCTCTTCTCCGACGCACCAACATATTTCTCGAACGCGGAGAAACCAAAGCAATATTAGAATTAGCTCGTTTCTGTTTGCCCCGAAGATCGAACAGCTGACGGTTTCCTTATCCGTTCGCCTAAAGCTCGGTTCGCCACCCGCAAAGCCTCGGCCGGTCTCGCCCCGAGATAAGAACAAATTATTACGACGGTACGTCGGCGGAAAGTGTCACGGCTTAATTAAAATCCTCGCGGCCGTGCTCGTGGAGCGGATAATCTCGTTTTAAGAAAGCCGAGCGCTTCCACCGGTGGTGGAGAGCGTGTTACCAACCCCGGAGATCGTTCCGCGGCCCACGGGAAAGGGATTTAAATCGAATCATTTGGACGATGATTCCGTGGCGTAGAGAGGAAAACGAACGCGCGGGTATGAAGCGGCGCGGCGGCGGCTCGTTAAATTACCGTAGCAATGGGGATTTCGCAGATAAGCAACGAGCTCGACGAGCACGAAATAATTAGAAGAGACGAGCCTTAACTCGATCAAGGCTGACGCGACCAGTGATATGAACGCCGGAGCCGCGCAACGCAGACAGATTCGTATCGTGTGTACACACGCGAGAGGAGAAGCGCGCGGTTTCCGCGCGGCCCCGCACACACGGCCCCGGCAAACATAATAAGGATATTTTGCATATATTAACGACTAATGGAGGCAATAATAGCGTATCGTCCGGACGATACCACGCTTTTGTCGGCGTCTCGGGATATCAACGGCGATACCTACTCATGAATACTAGCCGGCTCCGATTTCCTCCGCGACGAGCACACCTGCTCGGAGATAGCCCAGATCCTACGCCCCGGTCGGGTTTACTCGTGAAAAAGAGGAAGGATTCTTACGGTAACGATGCTTTTCCGTTTACACTGGTCGCATGATTACGACGCGTACACATTAAAACGATTATCCGAGCCCGTTTAGATCTCCACCCGGGCACATTCGCAACGCGCTCGTACGTAATTACGTTATTGGGAATGCGTTCTTATTAGCGTCGCTCGCGTACTTTTCTGGTAATGAATTTTGAAATACGAGCCAGGTACGAGATGCTGCGGCCGACGCTGCTAACTAATTCACCGTTTAATATGTTAATACCGGTGCGACGCTGTTTTTGAAATTAACAAGTCGTAAAGGCTACATTAAACCAAATGTTGGTATCGATGATTACCGAAAATTTTCCTTATCGTTCGCTTGTCCTCGTTCTGCGATATTCTTGCGTTTGGTAAAAAATTTAACGAGACAAACGAGGAGCAAACGTGTGAAATAAATTGATGAGAAACGAGTGAGAAATGCGAATAGAAGTAGCCACTAATTTTGCACGATCATAACAAACACATAAGTGAGATCTTGGGGAGAAATTCATTTTCCTGCAGCTATCAAAAGTTCACGTTTCGTTTCTTTTCTCACGGAGTAATCGTCCCTTCGCGTGTAGAAACGCGCGAGCGACTCGGCCGAAGGTATGCACCGGACAGTGCCTCGTTTGAGACTTCTGGAACGGTGTTCATACGACGGCTATAATCTCGAGTGGTCCGATCGAGTGAATGAATAATACGTCGTCGAGTGACTCACGTTGGGAATGCTCGTTTCCATAATGACGTTCGCAGAGAAAGCAGGCGAAAGATATTAGCCCCGCGCCGCGTTCCAGTGAGAACGTTCGATCGTCGATCGGCCGTCGAGCTCTCGGGCTGTTACGCCCGAGTTAAGCGTAAATCTTGAAAGTGATAATGATTGATTCATAAATCACGGCGAACGGTAGGCTTTGAGTGCACAGTGGCAGGAAGATTTATTCACGGAATCATTCTTGTCTCCCCACGGCGGTGGATTCGTTGCACGCTTCTTCACATTCCCATTGCGCGCAGTTCGCCCCGAGACGCCACGCCACGCCAGGCCGCGAATTGATTTACTGCTCGTCAAATTAATGGCAACTTATAATCAGGAAATTAAACGCCGTCAGGAGCCAGTTCGAGTACGGACATTTGGCCGAGATACCGCTAACGGAGTTTAATCGTCTATCATTACGATCCTCATTTCGGTTTCCTTCATTTACATATTTGTCTTACCCCTTCGACACGATTCCTGCCCCGCGGAACGATTACGGCGGGAAAAGGCGAGATCCGCGCGCGCGCGTTGCCATGTCACGGCGCGCTGCATAAAGATGTCGAATGAGGATCTCCTCTACCGCGTAGGCCCTTTCAATTACGGGCTATTAGGGCAAGTAAGGACCTTTAATCCCCGGCGGGTACACGATTTTTTACTCCGGCTTTTCGCCGTAAAAGGATAAAAGCAACCCCCGGGGCCCGCCATTAGTCACGACTCGGTCCGATGCGACCTTCGCGTCGTGGCTATATTTTTATGACACGCGTGTGGAAACCTGTTTCATTGGCCGACTATTGCACCGGCGACGTTATATTTTCCGTCTCGCTTCTACCTCGCGCCGAAATCTTCCCTCGGTCATGTTCCCTCCCAACCGATTCCTTTCTCCCGGCGCGATTCTTTCCATTTACTTCGAAATTTGCAGAAAAGCAGAAACGTAATGTTTCTGGGACCAGATGCATTTTTACTTTAAGGTTGTTCTCCACAAATTCAAAGTACTGGATATCATTATGAAAAAAATATATTTGATTCTTGAAATAACAAAAAATATAGAATTTTTTACGACTCCGATTACCGAACTCATTTTCAAGATAAAAATACTTCAATNGGTCTCAAAGTTGTAGATTTCTACTTTTTAATTATTGAATGAAAATGAGGGGTAGCCGAATTAATTTAAAAGATATTTAATGTTCAAGGAACAAAAAACTATGATTTGATAACCTCTTCCTTGTCTATCATATTAATGACTACGTGTGTCATTGCTACATACAAGAAACATAACATTATTTTAACTGCTCTTTCATTGTCACTGCAATTATAAAGGGCCAATTGACCCGTGAAATAAATAAATAAATAAATAAACATTGCTACCTTTATACTAATATCAACTAAAACAATACTAAAATTCATAAATAAATTTAATAAACATAGTCTACACTAATCGAACAATGATTTTGAACATTTTATTTTGCACGCTCGATTGACTAGAGAGTCCGTGAAGAACTACCTTAAGCTAATACATGCACTGATTTTTAACAAGTGATATTCAAGAACGTCTTTCATTTGCAAACAATTTTGAAGATCCGACATGGACTATAATATGTAAACTCACATGTTACATTTTAGATTGTTCAAGCGTTAAATCCGCGCGTAAAAGGCTAGAAATCTTAATATACTGCACATATATCCTCCACCATGACTGAGTTCCATAAAACCATAAAATATCGTGCGTTCATCCTGGAAACGCGCCTTGAAGGGGGTTTTAAATACCTCGATCCCGTCACAAACAACCCTATTGAGACATCAATCGAGTTCGTCATTGAGTCATCAAGCACGCTTCGACACGGCACGGGGTATCGATGCTTGCTCGGGCGCATCGGGAAAATAGTCGATTGTTAAAGGAGACCGTCGAAGGTATAGTACGTACGAGCATTGTTCACGTCCGCGGCGCGACATGGTCGATGGCCATAGGAAGAAATTTATGGAAGTGGAATCCATGCTCGTCTCGGGCTCGATTACGTCGTAAGCGAGACGACGCATTGTCAAGCGTCGAATACGCTTCGTTCTGTCGCTCAGCCGTCTCACAATATAACGCGCATTAATGCTCCGCCGTTACTCGAGTGTTTAACCACGAACTCGCTTCCTGAGCAAATAGCCACTCGGTCACGAAACGATAGTCTACTCCGATGCCGGGAAGCACGGAAAAGTCGATCCTCGAGATCGTTCAGGCACGTCGCGTCGACCCGTCGGCCAGATTTACATCCGTAGAATCCATCCTTCGCATTCCGGCGAATTAATTCCTGCCTTTTGATCCTTCGGCGAAAGTGAAACGACTGTACAACCGGCGCCTCGTTCTCTTATTCGGTTCCTTGTTAAACGGATTTCGATCCTTGTACGACGAGGAATGATTCGATGTCACGGAATCAGTGAATCGAACCTCGGACTTTTAACAGATGACACATTCTCCGGAAATGTTGATTTCAAGAATCGTGTTAGGTTCCAGTCTCGAAGACGTTTGAGTGTCTGCTATTCTTAGCAGTGATTCAGCAATGACCACTTTTGAATTTCTTCACAATCATTATAGTCGACTCGCCATATGGATTTCCTATTACTATGAATTAATGCAAAGTGCCTGTCATAACTGTCTCAAATAAATCAGTGAGCTAGTAAACGTCGAACAATTTCAGCAAAGGACACCCGAGTACGCGTTTAACGAGATCGAGAGATCGAGTACGAGAGGGGTTCGTCAGGTGGTTGTTGAGTTAAGAGACTCACTCGCCGCGTTCGGTATCTGTAACAGATCAGATACAAATGGAAGCTGCGACCGCGGAGTTAACTGAGCCGAAGTAAACGTGGTAGTTGCCACCGTGGTAGAGGCAGAACCCGGTTGGCGTGGCCGACAAGCATCGCAAGTGGGGAAACTAAAGGTGGGTAGGTAGGAGGCACGAACGAGCAGAGACGGACAAAATCGGTCGATCGACAGGACCAGAACAGGTAGATTCGTACCCGCGGCAGGTTGAAGGTGGTTACAAGTATTCTAGACCCGTGCCACCTCGCTCGGGTCATGGTGCCAAGTCACGCCATGACATCGCGATCAATGGGAATACCTGACAANGAGGCAGAACCCGGTTGGCGTGGCCGACAAGCATCGCAAGTGGGGAAACTAAAGGTGGGTAGGTAGGAGGCACGAACGAGCAGAGACGGACAAAATCGGTCGATCGACAGGACCAGAACAGGTAGATTCGTACCCGCGGCAGGTTGAAGGTGGTTACAAGTATTCTAGACCCGTGCCACCTCGCTCGGGTCATGGTGCCAAGTCACGCCATGACATCGCGATCAATGGGAATACCTGACAATGAATACATACCTGGTTGCCTGATCTGAATGCCAACTATGTAAATATTGACATGGTTCCGGTGCTTGAATTATGCTACTCGTGATCGTGACAATAAAACTGCAACTTTGTGTGAGTCTACATACATATAATACTTGCAAGTCGTTAAGGTGCAAAAATAAATTTTAAAAAATTATATCTATCAAACTAAAATTGTTATATCTATATATTTCAAAAAATTATTTAATATAAAATTATATTTATATAAAATAGTTGTATAAAAAATTATATCTATCAAACTATAATAGTTCTTGTTTGTCGGCAATTTAATTACGTTAGCCGAGTTTTTGAGAAGTAGCTGCGAGGCGCTGATCAAACACTTTCCCGCCTGGCCATATAAGTAGCTGAGCAGAAGCTCGGTAGGAACTTGGGGAATCTCGACTGGAAATTGATTAAGCAACGGCGAGCAATGCCGCGGTGGGTGAACCGTAATCGTGGAAGGAGCGAGTAAGCACGCGTGGAACGTGAAAGGATCGTGCGTTAGCGGCGCGTCTGTACACACGTAGAAGGGAACGAGAAACAAGCGAAGACTTCTGACAAGTCAGATCTTAATTATATGCGACCATCGGCAGGTTCTCCTGTGACTTCTGCGAACGTTCGCAATTACCACTGCGATAATAACACACTCATTTAACAGCCGTGTGTGCGAAGGGGAGGGAAGTAAATACGCACACGCGGCATATACACGTATGTACGTACAAAGACAATCGCTGTATAATTGGATGTAGATCCAGCCTATTCGTAATTAATGCACCAAAAGCCACTCGATTCGTGGGTTGCATTGATATGNAGGGGAGGGAAGTAAATACGCACACGCGGCATATACACGTATGTACGTACGTACAAAGACAATCGCTGTATAATTGGATGTAGATCCGGCCTATTCGTAATTAATGCACCAAAAGCCACTCGATTCGTGGGTTGCATTGATATTTCAATAAAAACCTAGGAAACGAACGTGATTCTGATTCGATATGCGCATACATCTAGGATACCGGAAACAAGGCGTTAACCTCGCAATTAGCATGCGCGAATAACGACGATATAAAAATCGATTTCACGATGCTTACTCGGACAGAAGCGATCAATAGGAAAAAAAGAGATTTATGATGAGTGCAAAAGAATAATAAATTATCTCCGATCATCGTGTACGCTTCGATTGCCGTCAATTACCATACATTTGCATTTCAGGTTATTCTTTTTCACCATTTTAATCGCTCCGCATGTCTATAACGATTTTTAGAGAAAATCCCAGAAAAAGCGTCGGTTTTATCTCGTACGTGCTTTTCGCTCGTACCAATGTTTGATGGAATTCCTTGACATCATTATACGTACGTCAAAATTTTTTGTCCATTAAAGCGCGCGATTGGACAGGCCGACTGACGCGCGTATAACAGAATTCGAGGTAATTTAAACGGCACGCAGATGAGGTTGAAAACGAATCGAAGAATTGGCAGAGCCGGGCCGGGTTGAAAAATGCACTCCGCTTCGCTGTGATAAATTCCGTGAACAGACGCCGATCCTCTCACCTTGTCTACCGGTTAATTGCAGCTCCTCATTTACATAGAGGTCTCATCCGGCGCGCGTATCCGACGGGTTACAGCTATCGTCGCGGATTCGCCACGGGTTGCGACAGACCGTGATACATTTTACGGAATCCATAATAGCCGCGCGTCGTTAACGTAACAAACAGAAATCTGCTGCTAACGAGTAGATAAATAGTCGGTAATACATAGTTTAAAACTGGGAACGAGAGAATTATACGAAAGTCCTGCCCGTTCGTGAGATTTATGCCCGCGTTAAATATACACGCGGCACGGAATTTCGGTCAATTTTTCTTCCATAGCGAATAAACAAACGGCCGTGGATGCGTACGTGCCGGTCCGGGATCGGCCCGACGGGGATATATCCGTTAATTGCAAAACGACCAATTCGAGGTATCTCGGCTATCGTGCCGATTATGTTGTCGCCGGGTAGCGCGGCGACGAACGCGGACAGATCGCGCGCGATAAACGCATGATAATCGCCGATGGGAATTTTTAAGATTTTCGACCGGACTCGGGCCGCGTTAACGACTCCCTCGACGAATCAAAGAAACACCCGGGCGACGCGTTATCTTTATGTCTCTTTTTCGTGCAACCAGCTCCCCTTTAAAAACCGTTCACTCGGGGATAGTGTTCTCCGGGCGTTTTATAATCGAAGGAGGAAAAATAAAACGTCGACCGAACTTTCAATTAAAAACTTACACGCATCTGGTGTCCTTTTCAATCACGTCACCGTTACGTTAGAAATCAATAGAATTATTAAGACATTAAAAAATAATCGTATATTGTATTCTCATTGCGCGTTGCAAAGTCAGAAAATAATGAAGTGCAATGAATGACTATCCCAGTAAACAAGAAATGTTAGATCAACATTTTAAAATATTGATTTTGTGTAAATTATATAAACGTTACGACATAATATTTTATAAATATTTTAAAAATATTACTTAATAATATTACTTCATAATGAAGTTGCACGCAACATTAAAAACTACATACTTTATAATATTATCATGTTATTGAAAAACGTTATAGTAACCTTGTGGCTATAATTTCTTGCTTACTGGGTAGCTAATTAGTTAAGTGGCCATTTGAAAAAATTTTCCGCTAATTGCAACGCGAGATAATAAAGTAATTACTTTATAGTATCATCTGCCTGTAATTTTGTAATCGATTAATCTGCAATTAAATGCGCACAGAACCCCATCTAGACCCGTAATAAAATTCAATTTCATCCAGTTGGCTGGTTCCAGGTTGAAGACGAGTGTCCGCGGGCATCGAGTCGCACGCGACAGGCGCGTCGTCGCTCGTAAATCTCAACGGGGGGATTAGAAGCAGCAAAAGAAATACTGCTGTGGCTTAACGCAGCAATATAATTGTATTTTCTCGGAGGCGTTGGTCTCGCGCCGCCAAAGCAATCGCCTGTTCTCCACGCCGCCGCGGCTTGGAGAACGGTCTTCATTCCGTTCCTCACTTATCCGGCTTTTCTAATCAGTTCCTCTTTAACGCGACCGTGGCGAATGCTTCCCCGGTTGCAGGTTATCTCCTATCAATTACACGCGCACCGCGGTTGCATCCGTGCAAGACATTCCGTATTGAACGCGAATCCTCGCGAGATTACAAGAATCAACGAAAAGGAGAGGAGAAATGGAGAGAGAGGAGTGCGTAATGGCTCGCGCAATTTCCCCGCGGCGTCGGTCCTCTCTCGCGTAGCCCGAATGCATATTTAAACTCTCGGTTACGCGCGCAATCATACCTTTATAGTTATGCGGAAGGGTGTAATAACGCGGGACGCGATACGTAATCAAGAGGGCCGCGTTCTATATAAAAGTAGCCGACACGGCAACCGACCGGTGCGGCGCGCAACGCTTCTGCAACTTGTAATAGCCAGCTGGCGCCGACGTCGGTTCTTCATCCGCGGACCTCCACCGGGCATTTATAGCGTGCCGCACGATCGCATCAAGGGTGCTCATTGCGATACCGATTCGAATACGACGAAATTTATCGTTGCCAGCAACCCGTCGGCAAGCTCACGATCCGCGCGGCTCAACGTATTAGACGAGATAAGCTAACTAGGCGCTCCTGGCTGACGTACGAGCGGACCGAGCGGCCGCTATCCAACGCCGAGGTACGTATCCACGAGCCTTGACCTTTTCCCGTGCCGCGCCACCCATCACGATCGCACCTACAATATTTTATTGTGCCACTCACTTACACCGGATCAAACATCCCCTAAGGAACCCCACGCGCTCGGCTAGATACTTTACGATCCTCAGATAGCTCGCGAGATATATGCGACAATAGCAGGGGATATCCGGAAATATAGTAAATAAATATCGAAGCTGTACGCGTACGTAACGATAATCCATGCAAATAACGAGACGCGTAGGTTGGCAACGCCTAATTGCCGGCAGATAACGCGGATAATGTCGGCGACGATTTAGCCGGCAAATTAAAAATAATGTTAGTAGCCTATTTATTAAATACTTCGAACGCTGCCATATTTCGCGTGCAATCGGTCGCATTCTTATCGCGTTGCTTTCACCTCGCGCGTGCAATTAACGGTTTTGTTTGTTTTCCCGTCGTAGCGGTTCACTCGGCAAACTACAGATTTATAATATTTGTCTTCGATGAGAGATCCGCGGTTAAAGGGAAAATATTGTCGGTGTATAGACGACGGGGCACGCGAGGCACGCAGGCATTTCGAGCATTCCGCGTGCAAATAAAGCCTTCAGCTTCCAATGAATTTATAATGTCGTGAAGCGTGATAGCGTGAAGCGAACAGGCGGCCGTGTTTTTTGATCCCCGCGAGTGAAATTTTTCGAACAAGCTGCCGGGGCAGAGAGGGGTTATGTAGATGAGATAAGTTAACTACAGGTCCGCGGCTACGAGACAGGACATGAATAATACGGTCATCGACCCATAATTGTGTTGCACTTTCTGGTCGAGCAAGATCGTTGAAATCCTACCTCCTTCGTCCCAGATTCCGCCATAATCGAAGAGAAAACGAAGCAAAAATTTGCTACGCCATCGACGAACGACACCACGACCGAGCGACGACGACGCTGCTAAGATCGTCGCGGAATATTTTACCATTCTTAATTCACCGTCCTGCCGGATGACGCAGATTCATTTTCTAATAGAGATCACTTCTCGACCGGTCGTCGAATCCTTGCACAACGTTAACGAACGCTTAGAAGAAGTGGTGGTTGTGCAATAATGGTAGGAGAACTCGAAACCCGATATCTGGTCTTTGAATAGAAATCAGCTGACTGATTTAGAGGTAATTAAGGTTAACGAGCAGAATAATCTATTATTAAGCTGGTGTTTAAGGGCTGAAGTCATCAGCCGTATAAATTACCCTTCCGGTAAGGGGGATGAGATCGGGGGGCCCAGGGCGTTGAATGGCGCACAGCCACCCCCCTCTGAGAGTTCTAATCGCTCGACATATTTCCAAATTAGGTACCAGCGCACGGGTCATGGACCCGTTCACGCTGTGATTTTAAATGGCGAATCTAGCGGCGACTGTTTGTTTCGAGATTTGTTACGGCCTCCCTCGGGAAGGTACCTGGGAGCTTGAAAGGACCCGTCGGCATGCCGGAATCTTCCCTGGCCATCGAAGTTGATTGATCCGGGCCCTTCGACGCCTCGTTGAGGTCGGAGGTCCGGACTTAATGACAGTCGTAACAAATGAACGGTAATGTCATAATCGAATGCCGGTGAACACCGGCAATTTCGTCGCCCCGATCTGACTGATGAAAGGGGCTCTCGGTCGAATCCTCGCGTGTACACCGACTCCTCCTTCCGTCGACGTCGAACGGGGGAAAAAAGAAACGGGACGATTACACGGAACGTCGTATAATCGATCATAAACCGCGCGCACAGTCCTCGCTGCGGAATGATCCATTTACATAATTCGTAATCGCATTAACCGCGTACGTCAGGTGGCATTAGAGCGGCGCGTTCATAAGAAGTGGTCGCACGGGAGCGCGCGGATGCGGATCGATCCGGGATATCGAAATTGACAGGAGGTTCGACGATCGATCTAAATACGACGCAGCCTCGTTCTAGTCCGGGAGGATGTGCGGCCGTGGAACGCCGGGACAGAAAGGATCTAACCGACGTGTACGTGCAANCACGGGAGCGCGCGGATGCGGATCGATCCGGGATATCGAAATTGACAGGAGGTTCGACGATCGATCTAAATACGACGCAGCCTCGTTTTAGTCCGGGAGGATGTGCGGCCGTGGAACGCCGGGACAGAAAGGATCTAACCGACGTGTACGTGCATGTACAAACGATCTATCGATAACGATCGACAGTTGCCGGGTTACGTACCGCGGCGCGCACCCTGGGACCGGCGCATCGCGCCGCCGAGTATGAGTGCCATTAGTATGATCTATATCCATGCTTCCGCCGGCTACCGATCCTTCAGATGTTATCTCCTGATGCCTGCCTCCTGCTTCTTTTCATATCTTTCCTCCAGAGAGGAGAAAAGAGGCACCAAGAACCCGGCTTCTCCCCCCGTTATACTTCCTTGGGCCTTACTTACATATAGATTGCCTCTCATTTCTTACACCCGAAATATTGCCAATCGTAAGGGATGCACGGTCTTCGTGAAATTGCATTTGCATACGGGGCAGATTGTCCCGTTCCACGCGTAAAGGATCTGGCCTCGTCCTTGGCGATTGCCCGTTCGCGTCCTTTGGCCCTGGCTCTCGGCGTCGCGTCGCGACGAAACGACCCGTTGAAAACCACGTCATTATCGGCCGGCCCGAAACGAAAAGAGAGTAAATTGAACGAATCGCGGACGAACATCCGGCAAGATGATTCCATCGAATTTTAACTCCGCTCCGTTTCCCGGGTTTCATCGGCCATATGCGAGCGGATAATTATTCAAAAATTTGTAGAGAACTCGAGTCCTTATCTCGAACGCTTTTGCCGTCGAGCGTTAAACGGGCTGCCAGCCGTATTAGACGATAAGGTTAAAAGCGATCCTGTTAAAACGTCCCCTGTTAAAATATTTCTTCACAGTTTTTATGCCCGTTCCTCCGATGATAAATCCTCTCATTTCTCTTTTCGATATTCTTTAGTATTTCGCCGCGATGCGAACGGAACGGGATAAAATACGATGTCCCCGACGGATAACGTTGGAATTCGTCATACGTTTTGGATAACGAGATCACCGGCTCGTTTCCCATTATTCCGTCCGTGAACGAGCGGAGTGGTAAAAAGAAGCCACGGGGCTTAAGCGTCCTGACGTTATCATCGTTAATCAATGTAATCGAACAGCCCTGAAATGGGTCTGCTTGCAAATAAGTCGGACGGACATATTGGTAAACACGTACGCACGCATTCAGAGCGGGGAGAAAGAAAGAGGCGAAGAGGCAACAGAAAGGAATGCATGCCTGGCCACGATTCGCTTCGGATCGCCTAACTGGTTTCGTCTGATCTCTTCATGAAAGGGAGGTGGGCCACTCTTGTCGATGATTTTCGGCGATACCATTGGCCACCGTGGATGTCAGATTCATCGATAATTTCGTTGCGGACTATTTGTAATCTGTACATTCCACCTGTCGATCCGTCAGTTCTCCGGGCAATCGAGATACCGAGCGTTCCGCTTCTCACCACCGGTGCCAAGTGCCAACACTCCGCGTAAACCTCGTAACCCGCGTGGCGTGCACCGTTCAAAACGAAATGACAGCTCGATTGACAACAATATTGTCGGCCCATCCCCTGTCGAGCTGCACAAGTAGCTCGACGACACTGGGGATTATTGCCAGCCAATAGAATTAATAAAAATTTGTGTTAAAAATGCAGTCGAGATTTAGAAGCTCGAGAAATACTCTCGTGGACTTTCAAAAATTTCATAGAGACGATATAATTGATTCGTTCAGTTTAATTCGAGATGGTCTACTTAATTGATTAAATACTGTGATCGAGGCGAATTAAATTTAATTACGGATTATTAATTTATTCGACCGTATAATTACAGCTGTCAAAATNGCCCTGGCTCTCGGCGTCGCGTCGCGACGAAACGACCCGTTGAAAACCACGTCATTATCGGCCGGCCCGAAACGAAAAGAGAGTAAATTGAACGAATCGCGGACGAACATCCGGCAAGATGATTCCATCGAATTTTAACTCCGCTCCGTTTCCCGGGTTTCATCGGCCATATGCGAGCGGATAATTATTCAAAAATTTGTAGAGAACTCGAGTCCTTATCTCGAACGCTTTTGCCGTCGAGCGTTAAACGGGCTGCCAGCCGTATTAGACGATAAGGTTAAAAGCGATCCTGTTAAAACGTCCCCTGTTAAAATATTTCTTCACAGTTTTTATGCCCGTTCCTCCGATGATAAATCCTCTCATTTCTCTTTTCGATATTCTTTAGTATTTCGCCGCGATGCGAACGGAACGGGATAAAATACGATGTCCCCGACGGATAACGTTGGAATTCGTCATACGTTTTGGATAACGAGATCACCGGCTCGTTTCCCATTATTCCGTCCGTGAACGAGCGGAGTGGTAAAAAGAAGCCACGGGGCTTAAGCGTCCTGACGTTATCATCGTTAATCAATGTAATCGAACAGCCCTGAAATGGGTCTGCTTGCAAATAAGTCGGACGGACATATTGGTAAACACGTACGCACGCATTCAGAGCGGGGAGAAAGAAAGAGGCGAAGAGGCAACAGAAAGGAATGCATGCCTGGCCACGATTCGCTTCGGATCGCCTAACTGGTTTCGTCTGATCTCTTCATGAAAGGGAGGTGGGCCACTCTTGTCGATGATTTTCGGCGATACCATTGGCCACCGTGGATGTCAGATTCATCGATAATTTCGTTGCGGACTATTTGTAATCTGTACATTCCACCTGTCGATCCGTCAGTTCTCCGGGCAATCGAGATACCGAGCGTTCCGCTTCTCACCACCGGTGCCAAGTGCCAACACTCCGCGTAAACCTCGTAACCCGCGTGGCGTGCACCGTTCAAAACGAAATGACAGCTCGATTGACAACAATATTGTCGGCCCATCCCCTGTCGAGCTGCACAAGTAGCTCGACGACACTGGGGATTATTGCCAGCCAATAGAATTAATAAAAATTTGTGTTAAAAATGCAGTCGAGATTTAGAAGCTCGAGAAATACTCTCGTGGACTTTCAAAAATTTCATAGAGACGATATAATTGATTCGTTCAGTTTAATTCGAGATGGTCTACTTAATTGATTAAATACTGTGATCGAGGCGAATTAAATTTAATTACGGATTATTAATTTATTCGACCGTATAATTACAGCTGTCAAAATATCTGCGTCCTCTTTGTCGGAACATAATTCCTGATATTTAGCTAGACACGAGTGCCTATAAAATAAAAACGTCTTCCTAAATCCTCAACAATGTTCTGTGAAACGTTCAAACTTTGAGTTCTCTGATTGAATGTCTCCCTAATGTCATGGTACTCTTAGGTGCAGAATATACATCAGAGCAAGGTGGGTCTAATACGAAATCTGTCCTCGCATATTTTTACGGCTGTCCGTTACATTCAACGCGCTTACTTTTCGTTTCTATTCACCTTCGGCCGGCCGTCCTTCTCCACCCACTACTACTCCCACTGCGCTTCCCTTCTTCTGTCCGCTATAATAATTAATGACCGTTCCTACGAAGAAAGCGCCGCCACCCAAACTCGATTCTTGTCGACCGCAGAAAATAATTACGAATCCGAAAGCGGCTATTATTAATCCACAAATTTGAACGTCCGATGAAGGGTTAACCGCGCGGACCACGAGAAATCGATTGCGGGAATTCGCATGCTGGGCAAAATCGTGGGAAATGAATCATCCGAAGACGTATACGTGTGCCGGTTCGACGTCTCGAGATGACTACATAAAGGCGTCGCCAAAGACAAGTTTTATCTCGGATGGGTTAAAAATGACGGGCAACGAGACGCGGGACAGCAGGCAATTAGTGTACGAGGAAACGAGAAATAGGATCGTGGAAAGGGACCTTGAGACTCGAAAATCGATTCACCAAACAAATGACTCAGTTACGCGGTACACATTCCAGCAGCTGTTGATCTCTCAGTTTTCTTTTCGACGCTGCTGGCCCCGTCTGACTCCGGGACTCCGCCATTTTAATGACCCTCCTGGCATACAAACTTGAGGACGCGAACCGGTGCCGAGCAAACAGACGGAAATGAGAAAATAGAGGGTCGAGGCGGAGGCGAAAGGAGACCGCGAACACGGCAAAAGGAAGGTCTGTTATTATACCGGCGTGGACACAAAAAATTGCAGGACTATCAAAAGGGAGGAAAAAATAACTGAAAAAAGAAAAGCATAAAAGGAGAGGAGGCCCGGGACCACAGGTAAACCACCACGCGAGAAGGCGTGGTGGGGTGTGGTTAAATTTGTTGGGGGTTGGTTTCGCTTAGATTTATATTTCATAAATTACTCACGACCTTTTACGCGGCTGACGTCCCGGTGAAGAATTGCGTTGACTACTACCTGCTAAACGCGCTATAAGTACCGATTCATATACTCCGCATGATTAATACTACGCAACGTATGTATAATAAATGATAAAATAACTTAATCTTTTCCAGGCATGAAAACAGCACGCTTTCCCATTCGTATCCCATCTGCAATTTCTCATATTTCTCAATTGCTATTCGTAAGCTTTCCTTATTAGCGAGCGGCACACTTCAAATTCGACATTGCCAATCACGTTAAATATTTTCTCACGTTCACCGGAACTCCGTCGAATGCTCCGCATGCCGTACGCCCCACGCAAGAACCCGCTGCGTAACTTGTAACTCGAAGACGTTCTCTTACTACGAACCTCTCCCACGGCATTGCGCCGTTCCAAGTTAGAAAGAAGGTGAGAATGCTCTCCAAGAGAGAATGTATCCAAGGAATCGGATGCAAATCCGCGCGTAAGTCAACGCACAAGTTATGAGTCGCAGCAACCGGTATCGAAGGACCCTCGATAGAGGAAACGTTTAGCTGGAGTAAAAAGGACCGCCGATTAGCTTATCAGAAGATATAGGCAAAGCTGATTAGTAAAGACTGCTTATCAGCGAAGCACTTAATCGCCTCGCGCGGTCGGTTCCGACTGATCCCGGCTTGTGAATCCGATTAGGTATACATTTTATATGTATCTCGTTCGTGATTCGAAAGATGCGCACGGGAGAGTGGCGAGTGGACGCGCGGCGCGCCGGCTCCAGCTCCAAACGGAGCCGAGAGCTCCGGTTACGTTTAAGAAGCAAGCTTTTAATTCGAATCTGTAACGCGCACCGCGCTCCCACCGACCTTATATGGAAATGATTTATCAGTGGCGTAAGTAGAATCCCTTTATCCGCCGCGGCCACCCTCATCAGATAACTAAGCGTCGTTAAACGACTCGGGTTTCCCGTTCCCTGTGATTTCGCGTTGCATCAGATTTCATCGGGACACGGAATTTCGTGGACAGCCATTTGATTGAAGAATTTATGAAAGCTCGGAGGAAGAGGGACGCACTCGGAGTTCGATAAACTTCCCATGCCAGTTTTATCTATGACGTTTGATCGATAAACTTCTAAACTGACTTTTGTAAAAAAAAAAAAGAAGACGTTTGAAATGAGCCAAACTTTTTGGTCGACAAAGTGAATTGAACTTTTGGAATTGTTTCACCTTTCCGTTTCCAGTTTTCGTACGACAAAGAGAAAGCCCGTAGAAACATCACATCTTGATTGTGGGAGATGAAAACCGCCGCTTTTTTATATTCCACCGAGAGGAATTTTAATTTTCTCGAGAAAACAAAAACTGGTTCTTCCAGCCATGGGAGCCACCGAAAGGGACAAGGAGAAAGAAAGAGAGAGTTGGGTTGGGTGCATCCACGGCATTCCACCCACTCGAAGTTCGGCCGGGGAAGAGCGACGAACGCGTCTATGACATTCCACCCACTGTTTGGTTTGTTCCCGGTGAAGAAAAAAAACCGACACGTGTCAAAGGCAAACACGAGCAGGAACGTTGTGAAGATGGTTTGTTAAAAATGGTTTCCATGAGTTCGATGATCGATCGGCTCGACCCGTCGCGGTGACACCTAATCACGCGTTCTCTAATTTGTATAATAAATACAGTAAAAATATATGTTCTACCCTGACTTATTCACGATCCACGTTCTTATTAATCGAAAACGTNAGATGGTTTGTTAAAAATGGTTTCCATGAGTTCGATGATCGATCGGCTCGTCCCTCCGCAGTGACACCTAATCGCGCGTTCTCTAATTTGTACAATAAATACAGTAAAAATATATGCTCTACCCTGATTTATTCACGATCCACGTTCTTATTAATCGAAAACGTAAAGGTATAAATTTGCATACATATCTGCAATTTACTCGTGCAGCATTCAACGAAACGGTCCGACGTAAGTTCCGGTGTACGATTCGCTTTTCATGCATAGTTCGACGACCATCCCCTCGGCTCTCTGCCCCGCATAATGAACGTGTAATTACGAAATAATTACGACGTTGCAAAACGAACGGCGAGCCGTGTCCCGAGGTGGGTATACATCGACCAAAAACAACCTCCGGCTACAACGCGGCGCGCCGCGACGCGGTGCGATTTTTTTTTTCGCCGTTTTATCTTCATCAAACGGTTTCGTCGACGGAGTGCTCTGAGGAGTTTCTCGGCCGGGAGTCTCCGAGTCCCGGAGTCCCGTGTCCCCACGAGTGGCTAACACGGTGAGCAAGGACTGGCGCGGCTTGTCGCCGCGTGATGAATCGCCAATTACCATACGACCCGTCACTCACGCGTTCCCTTTTCCATCCCCGGGTCCCGAGCGTTTCCCACCCGGCGACTTCGCGGCGACCTTGGTGACGCCAATCATGCTCGACTACGCTGTACACGATGTAATATCTTCGTCTGTTCTCGGAAAAATGTTAAATCGCTCCGGGCGACAATTCATCATGCGGTAATCACGAGCGGACTTCAAACCACACGGTATATGTCTTTTCTTCGAGAGATGGTTATTACCTCGTGAAGCCCGGCCCGTTAAGAGAAGCGAGAGAACAATCGAAACGAACCGGGGAGACAGAAATTTCGAAATAAATTTGGCACGCGGAATGCACCTCGTTCGCAGAATTCGACGGCATTAATTTTCCAAATTGCTTATTAGCGAATAGTAGCGACATCAAATTGTGAGAAAATTACCGGTTGTACCGCAACACTTTAGAGAAGTACGCGTGTTATAATATGTGAAACACGTATCTCCTGGCGGGTCCGATCACGTGTCATAATGCAGGGGTTCAATGGCGTCGGGGAGATCCCGGATTACCATACGATTTGTCATTAATAGTCACGTACGAAGGTCCAAATACTGGACGGGCACGGTGGACGGAGCAATTTCAAGGGGGTCCCGCGAAATTCCTCGCTTCGTGTTCCTCTTATTTCGGCGTTCTACACTAGCCCGTTTTTTCCTGGTCCCCGACAACCGAGAAGATCGTGCGCGGCGCGGTATACGCGGCTCGTACGCGCACGGGGACCTGTAATTGAAAGCTGTTACGCTTGGTATTTTATGGCTTTGTCCTCGAGGCATGCAAAACTCGATTCTTAAGGTCCTCCGACGCGGACGAGGGGCGGCCTTAAGTAACGGGGCACGAAAATACGCGCCTCCTAATTAAATCCGACTAAATTCATCAAAATCGTCGTTAAAACCCGGCGCGGTGGTGTCGGCCGCCGCCCTCGGGCGGTAGCCGTGCATCGTTTCATTCTTAACGATCATTTGCCGCGAAAACGAGATTCCGATCTGTCTAATTGCCGCTCCGCGGTGTCCGAAACCCGCAGCGGGAATCCCGATCGGAATCGTGCCACGATAGGGAAGGTCGTACTCGAACGTCGAGCTCGTAAATTACGCCGCGGATCGTTCCCGCCGATCGACCGTGGCCAACACGAGGATCCTGGATCCGTGAGCAACCAACAACCGCAAACGTTCAATCGTAACTCACGACGGATTTTTCTCTGCCCGTCTCTGCTCCGCCTCTTCGATACGGAAGATTCGTTTCCAACGGGAATTAAATTGCCTTTTAAACGTGAGCCACGCTCGGGAAAAGTTACGGTACACGATTGTAATGAGCCACTTTGATAAGTAAATCGTGCAGCGTGTAATATCTCGTTACTACCAGAGTAATAATCTGCTTAAGCTGAACTGGCAGTGTCCGCGGAAACTTTCTCTCGGCGATCGTGCAGCAGGAAGTAAAAGGACGATGCCCGATGCTATCAGCAGTAATTATATCGATAAAAATAAGACGTCTTAATAAGCTGAGAGACAATAAGCGAATGGATGAGTTCACGGCTCTTCGAACTTTGATGTTCAGGTCAAGAGATCGCTAAGTTCTGACTGACGTAATCGCCGATCTTTGAGGGTTCGGTAGCATACGCCGACCTGGAAGGTGCGAGGTGGCTGGAAAAACGAGAACAGTCTCCTAGCAACGCTATGCACCGTAGAAGATAAAGGAGCGCTTGAAATAAAACACGGGCCGCTCCGGCGGCGCGAAGAAACTCAAGAAGAAAGCGACGGACCAAGGAGGGCGCCGGGGCAAGAAAAAGGATAGTTGCGAAAGAACGAGCGCCTCGGCCGGGCTTGGTTACGTTGAGAGACTAATTGACGCCGGAGCTCGGAGGAAAGAAAGGGAATCCGTGTCGGTGCGACCCCGCTAAATACCGTGACACGCGCGCAAATTAATACCGGCGTATCTCCTAAGAGGCGCGAGTAAATTGAAATTTCTACGACGTCATAGTTTACTGCGTTTAATCAAATAACACATTACTTAAATAAACTGTCTTTCCACTTATTCGACTCCAACGTCTTGAAAGCAACTACTCCAAAATTGAACTTATCGAAATCCATTAACACGGAGGGGAGTCCTTTCAAGTGGCGCAAAGTGCAATATCACGGGAAGTAACAAATTGAGCTATGATAATTCTACGAAGCTTTATAAAGGGCTTGCGCGAAGCTTATCGTGGAGGCTCGCACGTAACGCTCACGGGAGAGTCTCAAGAGCTTTTTTTCACCGCGGTCTGGCGCCCGAACGTTTCGGGGAGGAACGTGTGAACAGTTGTCTGTGAGAAAGTCTAGAAATATCTGCGGCGTCAAGTGAAATCTTTTAATTAGGACCAATCCGAGGGTGGAGGATCCTCGTACATGCCTCTCCGGTGCTCGAATAAATGAGTTACCCTTCGTCCTTTTTGAGTCCGGGCAAATTGGAAGAGATTGGGTCCCTGCCCTAAGGCAATTCGTTTCGAATCCCGAAACGCGGCTCCCCTCGCCGTCGTCATAGGCCGTGCAGCAGGAAACGACGCGTATCTTTTCTATTTACGGGCGCCGCATCGAACCCGGTGTCGAAATTCACTCTTCCAGAAAAAAAGAAAAACGCCGCGACAACTTATTTCGCTCGATCGTAAATAACCCCCTGACAGCTCCAAATGTGGCTCACGGAAATTCAAACTGTACGAGATTTACTGTTCGAAATCGAGCGCTACGATATCGTTCCAGGCGGAATTCTTTCCTTAGACCTGTTTGTTCTTCAACAGTATCTCGAATGGGTGGCGGTCCCATCGTTAAAAGGTTTTATCGCCCGGCGAAGGGAGGACGCTGACTTCAGGCACATCCGGAAACCCGGGACCTAAACGTTCTTTTTATTCCCGCGACGATGGAAAACGGGAATCGTCGGGCGCTTAAACCAGCGTCGTCTGCGACTGTGAAAATAATCCAAGCACTGCGCGTGCAGAGGACGAGCAAGGCAATCAGATTGAACGATCATCCGGCATAATACCGCAAAAACGTAATAAGGAAACCATAGAAGAGTCTCCAACCGAGAACTGTTATACAAGAGAAATGAAGACGTCTTTACGGATGTCTTTAAATACTGTTCCTCGAACGAAATTACCCTAATTTCGTCTCGATACAAGCGGCTCCTTCTTTTTTTCAATTTCGTAGGAACGCGGTAATCGTCTCGTATTATGTTACCCCTATGGAGGAGCTGGCCAAACGAAGTCGGGCTACGACTAATTTTTCAGCAGCTCGCCTTACAAAGCGTGCATAATACGCGCCCTCGGTGTGGTTATGGCAATCAACCGCCTACCTACACGGCCAGGCGACCGACACGAAGATACTGGTAAACCGTACCGCGAGTAACAATCCAACGACTAATCCCCTGCAATCGGCCTCTGTGCGCCCGATGCCTTTCTCTCTCCCTCTAACCTCGCAGCATCGCACGACGACAGATGCATTAAAGCATTACACGTCTCAATTTGCCTAAGAAATTATTTTTAAGGCGATCATTTCAATCCGACAATGTTGTTACACCACGGCCACGCTTCCATCCGTCGAAACGCATTATGTTAATCAACAGTAGATCAGTTTTCGAACTATGCAAATCGTTCAATTATTTTACCGACGCGATAACTGTCCATTATGCATTATTTCTGAGCCATCGTAAATTCAGGCTCGGCTTTCAAGTCTATAAAGAGCAGAAGCTATTAATAACATATCGTGTAATTTAGAACGGGATTTGAAAAAAATTCTGTCAGCAAGAAATAACGTTATATGCTGGCGAGGTAGTAGAGAGTCCCTGTTCTCCAATCTCTCGATCAAGGATAGCGTGTAGTAAATTCAGATCACAATATTTATGCATCTGGAGAGGTAGCCGACTATTTCATCCCGGTGAAAGTAATACATTTATTCCCCTGTCACGGATGATTGTTCGATTATCGGATTAGCAACGGGTAACGATTTTTACGCCCGGACACGGCGGTCTTTGATCTCGGACGTGGCGCGTACGTACGAACGTAACGACAAATGACACGCGCCATTATGAGCCGCGGTTATAAATTGCAATTACCGATCTACGCGAACCGTGTACGCGGCGTCGCTCCAGTACGCTTTCCCTCGCATCGCATGGCGTCGTCGTCGCGCCTGTCAAGGGGGATTGGAGAGTCGAACGCGTGTGCACGCACGCATCTTTGTAGCTTCCAACCGTCTAACCGGCCGGATTACCGAGAGATCCGGACGGTCGATCCGTATTAAAATTTATCGATCGCTTCAGAGGTAATGCAACGGAGAAGCGTGTCACAAGCATCGACGTTTAACGCGTATCTACATGCGCTGCGTGAAACTTAAGTCCCGCTTGGATTACACAGAAAATGATACATCAATTTCTTATCCCTCCCAAACGGTGATTCACCGCTGACATTAGCACAATTAAAATTCTGACATAAATTTCATGCTACCATATATTCCTATCGTCTATATTCAATTGTATTCATTTTTTGCTTACGCAAAAATAACTTTCTCCTTTGTAACAATGCAAGCATCGCATGTTTCATAATTAGATTTTTCGCCTGCCGGGTTGAATCTATGAATCATAATCTACGGCGCACCAATTTCACGGCGCGTTTGCGAGGTAACGGCTCGATGGAACGCAGCAGCTCGGAAGCAGATTAGTATTCGATCAACTCGTCTCGCTTCTGTCTTCGTTTGACGAGATATCGATCGAGGAAATGATCATCAGCGGCGCGCCGGTCATTTTATATTCGCGACGGCACGACGGTGGTGGCAGCGCGTGGGCGCGAAGATAATTACCGTTTTGAAATCGTACGGACATTGATAGAGCCGCGGCGCGGCGGCGCGGCGTCTTAACAATGGTCGCAAACCCGATCCACGATTCATTGTCGACTTTCTTTTCAATCGTAGATACAACGCGAGAAAGGCGAAGAAAAAAAATCCTTATTGTTCCCTCGTACACCCCCATATTAGGATGACTATGCACGAAACTGTATACGCGCCGCTCCGTCTAATAGTATTCAGAAGCAGCTGCGGGGATCCGAGTGCTTCTTCATTTAAGTGACTATTACTCACATTATGAATTATGCATCCCTCCTCGAGAGCGTTACGCAATCATTTTCAAATGGACAATTAGAAACTCAGATGTTGAAAAAAAGTATTCGCTTGTTTATGACGTATAAGACACTCGGGACAACAGGCATTTCTTCCCGAACGCGGATTCCTTTATGCTTTCACGACGGATTTCACGCGCATCGAGATGCATAGACGTTTCCGTCACTTTCTAACAAGTTATCACGTCGCGTTCCCCATCGGCCTTATTTACCGTACAATCCTTCCGCGTATCACTTCAATAAACCTTCATCGATATCCACGCACATCGTTAACATTCCACGGCTGTCCCCAAATGAGCCTTAATTCTGACCGCTCATAATGACTTTCCGCGACAAGCAACAAACACGCGGTCCCCTGCTCTAAATTGCTAGCGAACCGTGTAACTTTCTACGTCCACGAGAACTGATACGCCGTAAAACGGGTAAAACACTTGGAATAAATATGTCGATGGAATAATAAATTATTCCACGGTACCGTTTCGCGACCGCGTAGGAAACGCATGTTTCAAACGCGTAACGATGTCGTTGCGTGTCCCTAGCGCGCACACCATCTGACAATAAAGTTTCCCTACCAATACTAGACCGCGAATTCCATTTGGTTTTAAAATAAATTTTCCCACGTCTTACGTAAATCACCGTAAATCCTCTGAACAAACCGCATGTGCAATGAAACCAGATTCAAAAAACTTTAATAAACCCCGCTGGCTCACATTACACATCGCAGCGGATTAATAAGAATTAAATTATTATCGGAGATAAAATTACAGCCAGTATCGACTCCGAACCTCGCCATATAAGATCTGTTGCCGATTTCGCTGTACAACTAGCTAATTGAAATAGTAACTGTTCGGAGCGTTTGCGGAACACGTGTAAGACCTTGTTAACATGTACAAATTTACTGTAGAGCCGTTCGAATTCGCGATCCAGCATCAATCTGGGAAGTTTATCGTCGGATCGTGTGTTCCAGCCAGCGTCCCGGGAAACGCGCGGCGGCGTGGGAGAAATAGCAACCCCGACGGCCAACGCGAGCCAGGGAGTTCAAAGAAAAATCTACAAAATCAGGCACACCTGGGCCGGCGCGCGTTATGTAGGTAGGGCGTGTCGATGTTGGCACAGCTTGGCAAGACGCGTAGGCTGTCCACCGTATTATGCTGATCCCCCGAGTGACTCGCTCCACGCCGTGAGCCTGAACTCGCGCGCGGAGTCTTGAATCGCGACTTTCAGGGCTGGCGCGCGCGCTCGCGCGACCGACCGAGTCCACGCATAAATACTGCGGCCTGTCACATTGAAAACGCGCGTCAAGTGACGCGGCCATACGTGCCCGCGTACATACGTACGTGGGCGAACGCTATAGAACACCGAGTGGACCAGGTGTCGCAGGTAGCTAACAAATTTTCCCCCCTCGTGCGACGATACCGCGAAAAATTTGCCAACGCTGGGAATTCCCACGGTCCCGAGTTAATCCAAGATATGCAAACAAGACATGGATGAAAATCGTGTCAAGTACAGTGACTAGGTGTTCGTTTATCACGAAAGGTTGAGAATGAAGGATAATTTTGCATATCACGATACGCCGTATCTGTCCGCACAGCATTATTAACACAATCTGGAAAAAAGGTGAATGTATTACTCATGCCGCATAGTCGCACTTACGAATGTTATGATACTCTTTCAAGAGAAAATGAAGATAGTGCTGAGAGGAGCAGGAAATGGTAGGGGGTAATATTGGAACGGCAATAATAGATAAGAGTAACTTCGCGGAACTTGATGAACCAAGAGAACGAAGTTGCTGTACGACTGCAAGATAGTTCTTGCTACCGAAGCGTGCCCGCCGCGCGCGCGAAATAAATATATTCTTCTCTTAATTTACAAATATTAGTAACACCTTAATGGCCGGCCGGTTTCTCAACGTCCCGCGTACGCTTTCCACGACATGGTAATTAGGCAGTTCTTAGGTAAATTCATCTTACCGGAAGGTATTACTCTTTATGAGTTAGCAGATAGTCGCTGCGTTTTATTACGAGTTACAGCGTTTTGAAAATACAACGACACGGTGATTAGCGAAGGCGCCGGATTGACGGGATCAACGAGAGAAATAGTGTTCCGGTAGAAAAGTGCTGCAGAAATGAACAGACACGTTAATCAATGTTGCCCGCATTCCGCGCGTACGAGAGCGGCTATTTTCTTACCGCGACTCGGACTCTTTCATTATTTCGACCGAATACTTCCGTACGGGTTGATTGACGTTCGGCGTGAACCAATTTGAATTCACGCCCGCGGCCACGGATTGTCGCGAAAAACTCTTAATTATACACGACGCCTTTCGAAGAAACCTCGTGTCGGCGGCGTTTTATATATGGTGTCTAGCTTATAAGGATACGCGATCGACTTGCAAATGACGGGGAAAAGGAGACGAATCGAGGGGAACAGTGATATCCTTGTCGGTAGGCGGTGTATTGTAAATTATTGCGATTGAACGATTACCTCTGGCGCTCGTGGACCGCGATAATGGCCACTTTTATTCATCAACGTCCCCGGGGACACCGTCGCCGTTGACATCGTCGAGTCTTTCCCTTGTAAGTCGATCTTCGAAAAAGAGTAAAACACCGCGGGCGCACCGTCGGCTCCGCATTTAACCCCTTCTTATTAAATAAATCATCCGACCCTTTACATCGGCCAGTCAATATCTCCCAGTCTCATCTTATAATTCCTACATTAATTTCTCTAATAGCCCTGCGCGTCGCTTTGTCTTCCGCGTCGCGACACCCGAAACCCGCATTACCTCGCCTATCGGTAAGCGTGGAACGCAGCCACGAACGCCTATGTAAATTATCGATATAAACGGTACTGACTCCGCGATTAGTAATGGTTTAATAATAGAACGGTGCATCATTTTTCCGTAGTCGAACCGTAGTCGAACCGACGCCGTCCGGCAGACCTTGAAAACAGCGATACTTGTCGCTGGACGGCCGCGCATTGTGTTAGCGCGGCCTCCCCTCGCTTGCTGAACAATCTCAAACAAGACAGCGAACAGGAATAAACGTCGGCCGGCCGCGTACAAATTCCCATGGACGCGAAACTGTACGAATTGTCTCGCTACCACGGAGCCCGAGAAACGTCGGAGTCCGTAAAAATCGAAACGCTCGTAAAATTATCTTCCCTGAATGCGGCCCGGTCGTTATTTAAATAGGCGCACGATTTTACACGCACACTTATGTGCAGACTTTACGCGCGTTTTACCGCGCGGCGAATCGTCGCCGCTTATCCAATTAACGCGGAACGAAGTCGCGCGACTTATTAAACGCGGGACGCGCGAGATTGAGAAACAAGTACGGGACTTACCTCTGACGGCGGCGTTGAGCCTGTCCAGGTTCGCGAGGGTAAGGGGCACCGGGCCGAAGTGCATCACGATCCTGTTCGCGTGTCGGTGGTCGCCGGTCGCGTCGGGGTCGCGCCGCGCCATGAAGATGCCCGTATAGCTGCGACGTATGTAGTAACCGCACGTGTCGTTCACCATTAGATCGAGGGTGGCGTTTAACGCGCCCTTGATCGCCCTCTTAACGCGCACGTGCAACAGCCCGTTCCGCAGATCCTTGATCTTCCCCGTGAAAATGTAGTCCGCCTGGCGAACCTTCCTCATGAACGTTGTGTCGTTTTTAATGACGGCGGTCAGATTCGCTCGACAGTCGAGGAGCTCTTTGGTGGAGGTGGCGGCGGGAGGCAGCAGCACGGCGCTGACCCACAATATCAGGAAACCGATTTTCAAGTTGACACCCATTTTGTTCACCGTTCGTTTACACCTTCCTGGGCATCACCGCGTCCATCTGCAATGCACGTTAACACGATACTCTAACCGACGTAATTGATTGTTTATAATTATTCGCGCACCATCGCACTCGTTAAGTTCATGCCTCAATTACTGGCGGCACGCTCGATTATTTCAATTAATTCACGGTGAAGAGCTGCCCGGGCCCGCGTAACATAATCGAAATCGAGGATCTACGCACGGAAATGATGGATGACTCTCGGGAAGTTCCCGTGATACCTGGAAACCGATATCCCGATACGAAACGGCCGGACGGTGAACGGCCACTCCGAATGTCGATCGAAAGAGGATTTCTGTGCCCGGACGCGGTCTGCCTCGTTTTGATTAGTTCCCTCGGCTGTCGATCGGTGAATCGTTCCTCGAAAGATACCTGGCCACTCGAGTTGAGCCCTCTAAATGGAAACGAGTCCGATCTTACGAGGTGTGTGATCTTGAGCAACAGGTTGGCGCCGTGTGTCGACCCACGCTCGCCGATTTCCAATCCGCGTGACTCGTTTCCCGTTCTACCGAACGGCAAGTGCGAAACTGTACGAGATCCGATCGCGTGATCGATAAACTGTCGATTCGGCAGCTGGCTGCCTCGTAGCCGCGCCGTTTTATCACCGGCTCGATGGGGCTAGATGCTGATTCCGCGCGATATTGTTACGGAACGTACGATCTTCGACAATTTCACCAGTCCTACCGGGACATCGGCCACGATGGAGCACGCAATAACGCGTAATTTATGTATGCCTACCGACCGCGAGTTCTCTCTTTCGCACGACTCTATAAAACTCCAAGTAGCCAACCGGGTAATTGTCGGTCGCTGATCATCCAGATAGCGAACTCGGGGGAACGATTCCGCTAAACATTTCCGATCCCAATCGACTTTCACTGTAATTTTTCACCGACCGCTCAATGTTTTTTGTTCATCCCCGAACGGAATAAAAAACAACACTTATTTCACTCCCGACGCATGCCACTAAAATCATCGAAACATTCGGTAATTCACTCGGAGATACCTGCCACTGGCCACCATCGAAAAAAAACATTATAAACAGCGAATCGGTAGATCTAACTGCAACCGAACCAGGTGCATCGATTGCCGGATCACCGGTAGATGATCGAACGATGTCAAAACGCGAAACAGAAGGACGGACGAACAACGATTTCGCAGTGACCCCGAATCGACCGACCTGATGATCGTGACCCTTGGCTGACGGGAAACGCTGCCAAAAGGCTCTGTCAACGCGGAGTTAACGCTCAGCATTCAGGTTGACTCGGCGACTATTCCACGATCCTGCGCGTGAGTGAGAGAGCAGTGGTTAAGGTGGTGGTTGGTCGCGTGGAGGCACGCGCTGGACTGAGGAGGGCTAAGTGTGGATGCTGCAACTACAACGTGTAGGCGTAAGTCGCCTTAGACCAAGGGACCAAGAGGGAGAGAGAGAGACGACCGGTTGACTGTGTGCACGCTCCGTTTCGCTCGCATACACGGACAGAACCGTCCGCACTCCTGCCTCTTTCGGAGCACGCTCGTGTTCGTGCGAGCTCGCGAGGTAAACGGAGGGGGAGTGAGCGCAAAGGGAGACAGGGAAGAGAGAAATCTTACCAAGACAGCCGCGCTTTCTGTGCCTACCACGTGAGCATCCAAAGATGCGTACTATATGTGGGTGCTATTGACACACTTATACCTACACCAATATCCTCACGTATGTACGCACGCTTCCTACGTCAGTGCGCGTACAAACGCGATGTCCGTAGAAAAACGGATCACGGAACTTTCATGTAAAATTGGGAAAACAGGAGTACATAAATCCGAGCTGTTTCTCACGTTACCCGGAAGAAATATTACCCTGCCAACCCTTAAAACTATGTATAGGCGTACGACCCACGTGCTAACACCTCGACATCCGTGATTTCGACAACGTGGGTGACAACTCGCGGGGATCGCGGAGATAAAACGATCTAATCTATATCAACATAATGAGGTACAGTCTCGAGGTGTTTGTAATTGATGGCGGCCGATAATATGGAGGCCCGTTCGTGCGGTCACCTCGGCCGGGTCGTCGCGTCACCCACGAAACGGTGTGAATCCCTTTTAACGAGTCCGTCGAGGAAGTTAATGATCCGACTTCGACGCGACAACGTGCAAGGGAAGTGGCTTCGGTCTTGCTCGCTTATTTATGGTAATAGTTTCCCCTGCGTGAAGCAGAACGGTCCGAGAATGATCTACGGTGTCGTCAGTTATGGTACATCATAATTTCCGCGGATATTTATATGCCCGCGCACAATGTTATGCAGCACCACGGCTTGGGCGTGGATGGAATGGAGATTCTTGTCTCGCGTAGCCAACCAGATATGGTCTCGAGTTTCGTACGTTTGCCGAGAAACGATCCTCAAAATAGACGCTGGCACTGTCCGTTTTGATGGAAAAACGGCAGGACTCCTACGCGTCCGTTATATTTATACTTCTTATCGTAAACCGATTCGTAGATTATTCCTCCTAATTGACCAATCCCTCGGAGCCGCTGCGGCGACGCACGTTCTTCCCGTTTCGTTCATTAGCTACGGTTAATACGACGACATACGCGGAAAGGAAACGTGGGCATTTCGATACGTCAGGAATCCTGGATACAGTCAAGACATACACAGTCGGACCAGTTATCGCGATGCGATAATGAAACACAGATCCGTATCTAGTCGACGTTCGCCCACGTGGGCATAAAGGAATGCAGGCCCGGCTAGTGGCATTGTTGCAGGAATATGCATCGATGGCAATAGACACGCCGCCGGTGACGTTAATGAATACCTTATGCCGAGATCCGTGCCGTATCGTCGCCGATTAAACGAGATTTCTCGTCCGGCCTCTGGAACGGTCCGAATTCGCGGCCGGCACGCGATCGTTTTCGAAAGGAATAACTCTGGAAACACCTCTCTACGGGACCCGTTGAGTCCCGGTGTACGCGAGGCGAGCAAAGCGAATCGCGCCGGTGCCCACGCTCCGCGACGTATCACCGCGAATCGTTCGATCCCCGGTGTCCTTGTGTATGTCCTTACCGCGTCTGCGAATCGTATTCCCCGAGGGCGTGGTGTCGACGTTACGCCTCGGATTGTCTCGTATCTTCCATCGGAATTGTCAGTTTCCAAACGCGTAATATCCTGCGAAGTGCTAATAGCGCAATTCCCCGCCGGAGTATATCACATTGTTCGTTACAGTTATGGATATAACCCCTCTAGGCCGTTTTCACGGCTGGCGCGGTTAACAATTTTTCCGATCGCTATCTCCGCTCGGCTATCGGGCCGTGTATCTGCAGCTGTCCTTCTCGCCGGTAAAATCCATACAAGTACGTAACTATCCATTAAAGTATCGGCCGACTCGACGGACGGACCCGTCGGATAAAGACGTTCTCACGTATTCGGTATTTAACAGAACGTATAGAATAATTCCGAACGGGTAATAAACTCTCGGTTACCTGGCACCCTCACCCGAGAATCTGTATTAAAAAACATTCGCGCTAACCGAACGTTAAACGATCCGCATTTTCGAGGGCAACCTGTTTGTACATAGACGGGTTACACGGGCCCCGCAGTAGACAAATCGCCGGTCGATGGGAGTAAAATATGGCGATGGAAAGACGAGACAAGCTACCGCGCCGACTGATCCGCCAGCTAACGAATGGATCGATTTGCGTGGCTCGTTAACAATACACGTAAGGAACACTAATGTGGCACTTTGTTTCGAACGACCTCGCCGCGATGAGGCTGTCGTGAACGAACAAAAAGAGAGGAACCGAATCCCGGAGCAGGCTCGTCTCCCCCGTGGAATTCGCCCTTCCTCACCGATCGCATCCTTGTCGTCGAGCTCGCGTCTCCGCTCGATTATCCCCGTTCCGTCGGGACATTAAGTACGTGTACGCTTGATTAAACTAATCTTATAAGCTCCCCTATCTTACACGAGCCGGTAACATCGAAAATGATTGCGCGCCACGGATTTGTCTCGCCGTCGTCGTCGTTTCGCGACGAACAGACTCACCACGTCCAGTTTACCGTTTATTCACGCTCCGCGCTTCGATCGCGGTCCGACTCGGAATTTATTTACCGGAGGACGTATACGTATACATTCTGTACATATTTCCGCGCCATAGATCGGCCGAGGAATCGACTCGTCGACGGCACGACGGAGATGAGTTACGACGACAGTCGCCTCTGGCTCCTCCGCTTACCGCGTTGTATCTCGAGCCACCCTCGGCCGGCGCGTTGTTCCACCGGCGACTTATAAATGCTCGCGTGCACGTTCGCCGTAACGCCGGCATCGTTAGCCCTTTATGTGTTTGTCAAGGGCGATGTTGAGTAATATCGCGGTGCTGTCGTTCGAGAAATCGTTCGAGATTGGCGACACTTCGGAACCGGTTGGAATTTGGAGCAGAGCGTCCAGTCGGTTTTCAAATTACTCCAATTTGTTGCGCGTCATATGACCGGGCTTCGAAAATATTCTACTTAAAAAGCTGTTAAAACGACGTCTAACGGACTTTACATCGATACTTCGAATACTCACGACTAGCCGACGACATCCTCGGGATCTTGATCGCGAATTAACGCGGTGACGCAACGCAACTATATGAACTGCCGCGACATTTAATGTACGTCGAGCATGCACGAGGTAGACCTGGCAGCCGCGGTGACGGTGCCACCGTGGGCCAGCGTGGCGCACAGAATCCCATATAAAGGCCTGGCGCAGGTAGTCGGAAGCCGTTGCGAGCAGAACGCAAACGCGCGAAACACGCGACCGCGAACGCACACGATCACGAGTGTGACATTGTAACCGCGGGGATACGTGTCGGGAGGGACGAGACGGCGGGATCCAGCCGCGAGTATATGAACATTAAATACACAGGCAGCGTGTCCCGGTGTGCGTGTACTTAGCATAAGTCTCGCACCCGAGGCACTCTCTCATCGTATTTCATGCGCCGTACTTATACGCGCGCCGGCCCGAAGACCGCCTCTCGTTCGGCGTCTCTTGTCGGTCCTGCCTCTCGTTTCTTTCTCGTCAATTTCATTTTCCAAGCGCGCGCGAGCGCGACACGAACCCGGGACAACGAACAAATTGCTGCGTAACCGGCGTGGCGTCGTAATATTCGGAGCGCAAAGTTCAAACGCGACGACGACGCAACCGGCCGATTACGACCGTCGAGCGCGCAACGCGGATATACACGTCGGCCGAATCGTCGATCGTTTCTACTTATTATGGAATTAACGATCTATTCGAGGTACGAACGACGCATGCCGAGGCCGGTGATTCGCGTGCCGCGGGAATCCAAGCACCTGATAGACATCGTCCGATGCGACAACCTCTTCATAGTTATGAAGTGTGAACAATGCGCGTGAAACTCTCGCGACGAGCACGTTGTTATTCTATGTACTCGCGCGAACAGTGCGGTGACTCGATAAGATTGTGCAATTTGAAAGCGTAATTTACTGAATCACTTGGTAGTACGCGATTAGGTGTACGTGTGCACGTGTGACTTTCGATTACGGTAAACGGTCAATGTAAATCTTTAGATAGGCGCATAGCAACCAGTTATGATTATTATGGGCGGTCCTTCCCGTGCCAAATCATACGAAGATTTATGCACGCCTTAGAACGGTTTTTAAGCTGGATTAATGTAGTTCATGAATAACTAACTGCTTCCTGCTTAATCGGCCGTGGCCAAAGTATTTATATCGCTCACAGCCGAAACGGATTATCAAGAAACGCAACGATTTCAGCCCGGATGTGGTAATAAACTAATTTAAATCCGCGTTTCTCCGCGCGACCCGTTCCTACGTTGCTTCCTACTTAGGTACGTACTCTGTACCGTTACGGAGACGACAATAACGCATGCATTCTGTCGCTGGGAAAAAATATCGGCGAAGAAAGGCGCGCGAGGACACGTGCGCACTCGGCTCCGTCGAGCGAAGCAGGGAGCGCGAAATCAAACGCATACTTAACATAAATCTATACGTACAAGAATACTCGGCAAACGAAGCTTGATCGGTTAAGGTTCAACAAGAATTACCTAAGCGCGTTACCGCGACGGGAATGGAGATCGCTGATACCGTAAATCGCTCTAACTCAAATCTGCCCCATAATTGTCGCAAATGGTCACTTTTTTTCCCGTAATGAGACGCGCGCTGATCGTAAATTTCACTCGCTCGGTTCACAATTCAATGTTAATGCGATCCGGCGAGAAATGCCCCGCGATTACAGCTGTCCTGTCGCGTTATCGAATCCGGTGAAACGACGACGACGACGACGACGACGACGATCGCGTCCGGAGTGTCGGCTGGGTTTTCGTTTTACGGCGGACATTGTCATAAAGGCCGAAGGGACGGAGGGACCGCGGCCAGCGGACGATCGACCGAAAAGGACTATCTTTCGCACTTTGGAGCCGGCGTCCAAACAGATTTTGACGCGCGCGCGAACGCACTTATATCCGCGCTTNCGGCCAGCGGACGATCGACCGAAAAGGACTATCTTTCGCACTTTGGAGCCGGCGTCCAAACCAATTACAGATTTTGACGCGCGCGCGAACGTACTTATATCCGCGCGACGGACGATCGTACGGTGGTCGAGAGGCCTTCTCTTTAATGGCGGCCGTTCGCCGAGGTAGCGCGGTGGTAATCTTAAACCGAGAAAACGAGCGTACGCCCGAGTCCCGGTGGAAATGAAATACGGGTGAGAGACGAAGGCGCGGACTTAATTTAGGTTGTTACGTGGGACCCGGACCCGGTGCACCGGCTCTCTCGCCAAAAGGGTGCTGTTTAAGCGATAAGTCATTCCGACGATAAGCCCGCGTTCTGCGGTCACGGCGGACCGTAAACGGCGCCGTGGAAACGTGGACAAGATGGAATTAAACTTTCACGAAGAAAAATGTACGGGCGTAATTGTATGGACCTTTATTGCGGCCGATGAAGTACGCGCGACGAGAAATGTAAATACCGAGGGAACTTCCCGCGCCGACCGATCCCGTTGCCGAACGATCGGACGATCTCGCGGCGGGACGCCTCGAATCTCTCTGCCCGCTGGAGGCCCGCTTGGATCGCCTATATAATTGCGCGGCTTTTTTCTCAGCTTTTCAACCACCGCCCATCATTATTATTATTACGGCCATCCGACAACAGCGTTCGTTTTTTACCCTAGCCGAAGTCGCTTTTCGTTGAAAGCGATGGAATCCCCGGGGGATCTGTTCGTGAGGAACAAACGAGACGCTGGAAAGGGTAGGTGTGGTCATTGACAGACAGACAGACAGACGGGCGTCTGGACGCCTTAAATCCAGCCAGACGGGCTAACTCTGTGTTCTTCTTTATACCGCGAACCACTTAGTCAAAGGATGAACGCGCTGCCGCGAGGAGATTCTTATCTTGGCGTGTTTATCGGGACACGGTGCTCGTTAAGGGCGGCCGAAAAGCGGGATAGGTGCAAGCGAAAGCCTCGGGGCTATGAACGATTACATCTAAGAGTTGCTTCATCCCTTTGAGATTAATAATTGATTACTAGTTACGAATGTCAAGGTTCCATCATTAGCTCCTCCTCTGTCTGCCGGTAGGATTTCAATAAAAAATGTAAATTAACGATTACGCTAATTGATAAACATGTAAAAATGATTGCATTTATAAAGATGAGGCTATCGTGCGCGGTATTGATTTTTTTTATCTAATGTATGTATTGATACGGTGGATTAAAACGTCACGAAATGCTAAAATCGAGTATTTAAAATTCAAATGAAGAGAACAGTCTTGCTGTTGACCGATGTTATTAAATCACCGGATATAATTTAGATATGCATACGTACGGAATAACGTATAATTTTCGGGACGCATTATGCAGCATCGTTCACGTTAACGAAGTGCATTTCGTGGCAGGAGAGAAAATTCAAGAACCCATCGGTCGTCCAGGCGTTTCAGCTGTTTCATGTTGCCCGACTGTCTAAACCAACAATTACGGAGTTGCGGGATAAATCGCGCCGATACGCGAGAAGGCGAAATCGTCTTTCCTCGGAGGAAGCATGAAACCGGGCAACCGCCGATGTCCAATCGCGAGAGAATCGAAGAAGAAGCGTTGGTGGATCGTACGACCCGACGAACGAACGAAAGGGGGAAAAGGGAAAAGGGAAAGGGGGAAGTTATCCCCGGAGGCACGGCATAAATCGCTATGGACAGACAGCATGTTCGACTAATTACAGATCCCTGATTACCGGTGGGCGCGACTCGTCCGACTAATAAAGAAAAAATAAATTAATAAACCGCTAATATCGCGGTCGAACGATCTCCGTGGCGCGAGCAAAGGGGAAAAAAGAACGTTTATTAATTTATTGTGATCGGAATGCGATAAAGTAAACCTTCAAAGGATTCGAATATTTTATTTCACGCCGCCTTGTCAGCCGCTACAATCAAAATGTTTTGAGTCGTTCATTATTCGTTTCAATGCCTGCCCGCGCTTCTTGCTTCTGAATTACTACCTTCCAACTACCCAAAATTGTAATTTCATACGAAAATTTGGGACATCATGAAATCAAACTGGGAACACAAAATCTGACATCTTAAGAAAATTAAAGCATCAAGTCTATCGTCGACGACAAATGATCATGCAGTATAGTGAAGTACAAGAGTAAGTTTATAATGCCAAAGACACGGCGATGGTAGTGAAACACGGGAAACTTCCGCGTGGGACTCTGGTTACTGTTCAAGATGTCGCGGCGCCTCGTCGGACGAACGAACAGAGGCGTCCATCCGTGAGGATTTATTTTCGCGGCATCGAGATTCAACCGGAGTTACCCGCCGCGGCGTAGACCCTAATGAACTATGGTGAAACCAGGCCTCGCGCGCGTGTATGTGTGTGCGCGCGAGCGGAGGCGTTTTCACGGGCAATTAATGCGGCCTTAAACAGACTGAAGAAACGCCCCCGCGAAACGAGCTCGCTATTTCGATTTAATCGGTTCCGACGCTTCGACACGGCTAATTAATAGGATAGTGTTATCCTTAGAGGGTCGACTACGTCAGCCCTGAGCGATGAACTAATCCCACACCGCGTTCCCTTTGCGCTTTCTCTCCCTTCGATTGGGTCTTCATTAGAACTAACAATCTGCGTTTAGAAACCAAAGCTCCGAGATCTATAAATCCGACTGATGGACCACAAAAGGGAATGCGGGCTAATTAAAGACCTCGATAAACGATTTAATGTAATTAAAGAAGATATCACATGTCATCCTACTCAGAATTCCTTTCTGAATTATTGAACTTTCGTATTACATTAAAACAGCATAAAAAAGGTTTAAAAAGAAACAGATTACCTGTTTAATAGCCCGCCGTAATGAAAGTATAATACCCTGGCAAAGCCGCAGCGCAAATTGCCCTAAGTAGTTCGATATTATTGGAAAACTAATAAAACGGCAGTATGTAGGGCGAGATTATAAGTGAAACGAGTCGCAAACGAATGGCGGGGTCGTTCAAAGGCACCGGTGCTAACTATTAGCGGATTGGAAACGCGTTCATTTCACAATTGACGTCTCGAAACCGGGGCAATAAGTATTCAGCGATTGGGTGGACGCGGATGTACCCCGGCCGCCGCTTTGACGCGGCGAATATTCTATTAATGTAATAGGTAACGTTATAGCCGCCGCGACAAGTAACGGGCCTACAAATTTCTTATAGACGATGTAAATCGGTCTATAAGTCGGGGTAGTTACACTGTTTAGCCAATTAGCGGGATGCGACCGGTTTTCAGGTGCATACTCGGAGACAATTTTCTAGCGTCGACGTTACTTACAACGGCGACGCGATATCTGTTCGTTCGGCCAATGAACATCTTTCGTTTAATAAATACGACGGGAGAGCGTAAACTTCAGCGAAAATGATTCGCACCGGGAATGTGTGTATATAGATCTGTGCTTGAAAGTGTCCCACGTTCGCGGTAATAGCACGTGCGTGCATTTTTGTATAAGAATATATTTCACGACCCGTTTTGGCCATAATAGAAAAATATACGCGCGCGTATCTGCATGAGAAACGGGTCGTTCGAACGGAGGACAACTGCGTTATTTTCGTAAAATATTGATATTATCCGGCGCGGTGAATTTCGTGAGGGACGGCGAGTCGCGCGCGCACCCGCGTTTCTAGCTTCTCTGTTTCAGGGAGACGATTAAATAAATGTAAAGACGAAAAGACCATTGCCGAGCTATCGAACGTAATTTATTTAAATCACGTCCCGCGAACAACCTCGCAGCAAACGTATAGCATTCTGATCAGATTCCGTGAAACCCATCGAAGTTGTGATATTTTATAAAGCAACGATAGTTTGGACAAACAATGTAACGTCATAAACGAATCGCAAACACGACACTCGAAGCAGAAACATCTTCAGAAAGACCGTTCATTTATTTTAAAAAATTCAGTTTTATTTTCGACTCTTCGAATTTGGATTCTACAACTGTTTTTCATAATCCTCGTTACAGCGGAATGGACATCAAAATACAGCTGATTCCACGGCATGAACCGACCACGAGACGACGACGACGACGCTGAGAACCGGTATGTTCAGACGATGACGAATCGAGGAGTGTCCTCGGATCCGATCGAAACACGACGCGACACGATTCGATGATAACGAGGTCGTTTTCAAATGCCCTCTGATTATGCACTTGTTACAGACAGTAAGCGGCATTCATAAGAAAATCGTTTATAGGTGAAGTGGAGCGAGCGCGACTCGATTTGAACTGCGCCACGCCGCGCCACTTCGACGACCGAAACGAGTCAGACGCGCCGTGCAGGTTTTCAAGCTGCAAAACAAAATCAATCGGTTCATCGTAAATTAACGTGGATCGACGACCGACGCGGCCAAACGTCGTCAAGCAACCACTGTCAGTCCACCGAGACATAAAAATGTCAACCATACATCGTCCGTAAAACAGTTGAATGTTATTTAAAAATTTTATTATTTTCGTGAATACAATCTGGTGCAATAGTTAAGATGAAAGAAACGACAAAAATGTATAAAAAGGTTTCAAAACGTTTGTCTAAGATAATCCGTTGAATTGAAGTATTCACAGAAATCGCACACGTGAGCGGGCCGACGTTCCCAAGATTAGGAATACACGCTTCCGGTTTATCCAGAATTATAGCTGTAGAAAATTATGATGATCCTACTTACGAATGCATTAAGAATGACGCATGATAGCAAGTTTTAACATTGTTCTTGTAGCCTTTTTCACTTTTTTCACTTCAGATTGATTTATATTAAATTCAAATGATTTATGCATTCAAGTTCTTCGGGAAACAGCCTTGACGCAAGCGCAGGTATATAATGGTGAAAAAATCGGAGATGTTGATGGGTGAAAATAACGAGCGGGAATCGAATGTAACCGAAGGAGACGCGATTGTCCAGGTCTGACCGACTGTAAACAAGGGATTTCGCGCTGTCCCGTGCGAAATAAACGTACGGGCCACCCACGCATCCTAAAATCCTATTGTTACGAAGACGTCGCGTGCTGCGTGGCAAATGTACTAGCACCTTTATCCCTATTCCTTACTTCCTCGCGTTTCGCGAAACAGTATGTACAAGACATTATCCACTAACGGTGACAGTTGAACTTGTTCGGCTCAAGTAAAGTAAACGAGTGTCCCGATGCTGACAAGTTGGATAAATGATATTTAGCGTACGCGCAATCAACACGTATACAGTTTTGTACGTACCACGAAAATACAAGATAGAATTAGGAGATAGACCTTCGACTTGACTGAAATATTTTGACATCAGAAGATAAAACTACGATCAAAATTCATAAAACTAAAGGACAGCCAATAAGATTTGGGAACTGACGTTTCGAGGCAAAGGAACCGTACCTCTTCCACCCTCGCCCCTTTCGTACTCACGTAAATCACCTGCCCTGACTTCGGCTTAACGCGAAATTTACTGCCACGTCGTGTACACCGTCGGCCGAGTCCGAATCGCAAACGTTTACGCACGGCAGGCACAGTTTGGAGCTCGAGCCAATATTTATAGTGACTGGCGTATGACACTCCCTCATCGTCACTTTAAATTCACATCGATCGTAGGACGACTCAATAAAACCTCGAGAATCGGAAATAGAGAAAAGGGTTTAAGACTCGTACGTGTATCTATGCTCGGTGAGGATTTCACCAAGCTAATATACATGTCACGGCAGATGTTCCGCCGACTCGCGGCCCTGTCTAAAATTACACGGTATTAATTTGTCCGATACGATCGATCGTACGACAGCGTAGGTACATAGGCGAGTCGAGTAAGTTATATCCGGTGTCCCACTAGGCTGGCCAGATTACACTCGAAAAGACTGAATAAATTCCGACGAGTCGAGGTGCTCGGCTGAGGTGAAATCGATTCGGATCTCACCCCGTTTACTCCATAGGCAGGCTTAACGCGACTTAATATGTTTATCAAACCTCGTGATCGCTGGGTGCCCATTCGTCACGTCTTACCGACGTGACGAGTGTGTACGGGCAACATCGGCCTACGGGGAGCCCGTAGGACTAATGCCACCGCGATTCCCGCAGGATATTCAGGAATGCGCGACTACCTACGCACACGCGCTGCGTTCCTTCGCTCCTGTGCGCGCGTACACGTTTATAGATGAATAGAAAGTCCTTGGTCCGAGGCGAGCGCACGCAAAAGACGAAAGAGACCGAGGTTGAAAAAGACGAATGGTAGACAAATATGGGCAGGACGGTTTCTATGTGCACTTCCCATTACCGGGCACCCACGCACGGTAGGGCAACGCGGGGCCCAAGAAGTGCGTCGTGCTTAATGGATTCTCGAGATTGAATTTATCTGAGTATTCACGCTCCACCGGGGAACACACTCTCACAACACCCGCCTCTAATCCGAAGTTAACGAGTATGAATATTACGCGGTATCACTGATATTAATAATGTCCATCGTAACAACGATCCGTGCAATAATGGAGCAACGCTCGCAGATAACGAAAGATAAGAAGGATAATCTGGTTCCTTAACAACCACGCGAATTTCTGCTAATATCAGGTATCGATTATCCGCGAGGGTAGCATGACCAGTATACGAGTATTTCGTGTACGTATTCCGAAGCAATGAGCACCAACATGGTATAAGAAAGAAAAGTAGATTCACTATGTTAAAAAGTGTACTAACAACTGAATGCCGGAAATGGAAGAAAGAATTTCGAGAAACTTGAAGGGGCCTGAACAAAATATTTTTGTGTCTCAAAATTTCGAAAAATTCTTCAAGCTGAAGTTATATACTTTTCGTCCCGAAAGAGTAGGACCATTTCGCACAGCTTGAAAGGTGGTGGAGATCGCAGCGAACGTCTCAGGCCTCACGGATACGGCCTCAGCACACAAAAGATAATAAGGATAAACAAGAATTACTATCAGCAACAAATGGGATTGCGTTGGGAACTGGTAAAATGGAGGGTGATGCGTAGAACGACAAAAACTGAACTGTGCCCAGTCCTCTTCTCTCGGGACGGCGAGTATAAGTACTGCTGTTATCTGTAAAAAAGCTCGTAAACAATTTTCTTTCATCTCGAATAATTCCTTTCAAATTAGAACCTGCGCACAACTCAGATTAAGCAACTGTTGGTCATGAGATCATAGGAGCCGACACCATGCGTGAACCGACTGTTCGTTCTTACACTGTGGCATCGATGCACGCATCAAACAACTTCCCCAAACGGAGTATCGAGAAGGAGGTATCGGTGTTAAACAATGCGAAGTACA
>SMSR01008948.1:5659-19117 GCA_019453355.1 Ceratina japonica | reverse complement strand
TACGTTGCAAATGCTAATCGAAGAAAACGCAATAAAAACGGCGGCTATGCTAAAAAGATGGAATATGTGGAACCCAATAGATGAGGGGCATTTTAGATGAGTCGTCAATCGATATCCCCGATAGATTAAAGTCCACCATTGAAACAGAATCAGATAGAACACCTCAAAGATTTAACTTTAATAGAAAATATAAAACGATATTATTATCTAGGAAAACATGGGAGAAAGGAGGAAAAGATATTTATACTGATTACGATAAATGGTTTACGGATGGAAGTAAAGATTCGGAAGGAAACACAGGTTGCGCATGGGTTTCGAACGAAGAGGTAAAAGGAAATTATGTCAATTTAGGAACTAATGCTACGGTGTTTCAGGCAGAAATAACGGCAATTAAAAATTGTGCAAATAATCTATTAAATAAGGGAACAGTTAACAGGAACATCGCGATATTCTCGGATAGCCAGGCAGCAATAAAGGCATTAGGCAAACCAAATTACACTTCGGTCACAACGCTTGGATGTAGTAAGATACTGACAGAATTAGCCAAAAGAAATAAGAAAGTTATCATAGCTTGGTGCCCGGGACATAGAGGGATAGAGGAAAACGAGAGAACGGATAGATTTGCCAGAATTGCGGTTTTGAAAGGGCCGGAAAACGGCGTTCAGACGGTACCAACAGCCTACGCGGAATTGAAAAGAGAGTTAAAAAACTTTTCACTTAATCGGTTAAAGAGGAGATGGGAGGAGACCAAGAATTGCAGACAAACAAAGCTATTTATTGACGAACCAGATAGAAAAAGAACAAAGAGAATCTTAGAATGTGATAGAAAAGAAACTAGAACTCTTTCGTATGTATTCACAGGTCATGCCCCGATTAAATATCATCTAAAGAAAATGAACCTAATCGAGGATGACAACTGCGAATGCAACTCAAACGCGAAGCAAACAATGGCTCATGTCCTGATGGAATGCGACAAATTTGTTAAGAGGAGAAGAAAAGTGTTTGACACAGAAGCGATAAAAATGGAAAACATTAAGAAATTAAAGACAAACTCAATACTCAAATTCTTTAAAGGGATAGATCCCTGGGATGAATCGGCAAACAGTTTTATATAATAAAAAATTTAAACAAGGTTCAGATTAATATCCAAGAAAAAAGATAATTAATGGTAAGACATAAACGAAGATAAAGTAGAAATTTTACCGCGAATAATAGAAAAATTATAATACAGGGTATAACTGAATGAAGACATTAGTTTGAAATTAACACACGGACAAGAGGGGTAATCAATAAGAGCAAGTAGGACATATGCAGATTAAAAAGGACAAATAGAGGCGTACAATAAGAGACAAACAGACAAAGGAAGCAAAAATGGACAAAACTGTTAAAATCATTGGAAAGACAATAAGGGATTAAAAGAGAAATAGGTATTAACAGAGTAAGTGATTAATTTCAGGATGTATAGAGTGGTAAAAGAAAAAGAACTATACAAAGGTAATCAGGGGTGACAATCAATTTACAATTAAAACAATACAAAACAGGGAAAGATAATTAATTCGGAAAGGTAACAAAGTAATTAAACTATCGATAAAATTAAGGATAAAAAGGAACAAATGTAAAGAATGGTTAGGACAAAATTTTAAGAGCGTCAAGATCCTAAGAAAATTAATAATAAATTCATTTAGACAATGAGCATACAAAAGCGATATAACTTTAAAAAAAAAAATGATGACAGTTCATCTCCTATAATACTATTCGAAAAAAATATTCTAAATTTATTTTTTCGTTAAATGAATTTACAAACCCTAAAGGAATAGGAAGGAAAGAATACAAATTTCACCCTAAACGGAAAAACGAACAAGGCGAAAATGCAAAATTACTCAAGGGAGGAACAAAGGTAAAAAGAAAATAGTATAATTAGAATTGATTAAATGGTAAGTGAACATAAATAGACAAAGAATAACCAGAATTCTCATTAACAATATAAACTTTCAGGTGAATAAGTAATAGTCTATAACAAAAATGACATTTCACAAAAGTCTTAGCTTTAATCTAAACAATAAGACTTAAATTCGTATTTGAAGACCGATTGAAGAGGAATGGCCCAAATATTAACCAACGGGTTAAGCTGAGGCAGAATACATCTGAATAATGACAAGTACAACAGGGAAAGGGAGGAGAATAGATGAAAAACAAGAGGGAGGTAAGAAAACAAAAACAAAAAGGATCAAAACCAGAATATACTAAAATATCCTTCAGGTAACTAAACGATATCGTACTTCATGTAGGATTACAGTTGCGATAAAAATCACCAGGAATCGAGATGTAAGGTAACATGGTATGGGAATAACATGGGAAAAAGAGGAGATAACTGTTCTCTGAATGGACTAAAAAAAGAAAAAAGATATAGGTAAACAAGGAAAACTCAAGAACATGCAAAATGACAGGACATCACAAGCGAGATAGTGTATAAAAAGTTGACAGAAAAGGAGGGGGAGATCAATAGCAAAATGAAACAAGGAGACAAAAAGGAACGAGAGACAAATTTTAGGAAGCTCTATAAAGATTTGAGGTAATCAACGTAAAACGAAACAGACATTGATACAATAAAACGGGAAAGTAGTCGAAAGAGAAAATAATTAAGTGGTGCAGAAAGGTTAATAAAACTGTCAAAGACCTGAGAAAATACAGCAAGACATAACAAGGAGAGTAACTCACAATAATAAAAACAAGGGATCCTAGGATAATAATATCAAAAAGGAGTTAAGAGGAAAATAGGGGATACTTTAGTCAATAATAAATACTTAACTAATGAAGGAATACGATCCAGTAGTAAATTAAAACAATAAAAGATATTTATAGAATATGGGGATTAAAAATACAAAGGATTAATAAAATGAATAATATAAAGATAGCGAAAAAGCTCAAAATTTATTACCAATTACGAGTAATAACTAGAACACAAGACTACATAATTTATAAAATGAATGACAAGTTAATTCCTGAAAGTCAAAGGATGTCCCAGAATATAATAAAGCACTACATAATAGCAATAAATCTAAAGATAGGTAATAGAAGACGGGAACATCGGAGGAACTAAACAGAACAGAAATAAAGAGATCACGAATAAACGGCTAAGAGAAAAAGGTGAGAGTATTTTAACAAAAGAGGACACGGTTAGAATGGATAAGATTATATCAGGAAATAAGTAAATAATTAAATACATTTAACAGGTATAATACCCGAAAGGATAAGACATACTATCGAAACCAGAGGAGATCAAGTGTGAAGTCACAGAAGAAAGATTAGGAATGGGACGAGGGAACCACGAGATAGACAGAGCAGAATATAAGAAAGGACAAGACAATCTTCAAACATAAGGAAATATGACACAGGTAATGGCATAAGCTATAAACAACGAAAACATAATACTAAAATATATGTAATTGGTTAAATATTGAAAATTTAAGTACATAATAACTCTGATTATAATTAAGATTTCAGTCATAACATTTCACCTAACACCAACAGACATAATAACAATTTGGGATCACATACAATATGAAAGACGAAAGGAGAATAACTATCCTAAAAAAAGGGGAACAAAAATTTGGAATAAAGGATGAGACAATAGAGACAGATTCAAGAAGGGGATTGAAGAAAGTTAAACTGACACAACTAGACTAAACAACAATGAAATCCAAAGAAACCATTGGTTGGTAACAGAAACCATCAAAATAGAGGGTAAAAGGAAGGGACAGTGGACAGAATAGAAGGTACAAAGCAAAGGAAGATAACCAGATAATTATAAGTAGATTAATCTGATTCAATAAAGAAAGAATCTTACAGATACAAAGAGTACCAGGAAATAAAAGACATATAAGCAAGGAACGAACAGAGGTAACATGTAATTAATCTAAACGGTTCGAAAACAGGTAAGACATTTAAATAAGAAAAAATAAAATAAAGGGAGCAAATGAATTAACGAACACACGGATTACAGAGCCAAAACACTCAGGAAGGAAGGAAGGTAATAACTAAACTAAGGAAAAACAGCCAAAATAGAAAGAGAAGAAGACTCAACATATTAAAAGGAAAAATTTAAAGAAAGGAAAAGTTTAAAAAAAAAAAAAAAGGTTTTTACTAATCACCAGAATACAATAGTTTAGCACAGAGACACTGGGAACAGCCGAAAAGGGGAGGAAAGTATAGGATTAAAGGGATACAAAGAGGAGGACGAAGCAACAGATGTATTAAAGACCAATACCGATAAACAATAATAAAAATATACAAGTAATATGAATAATTTCATTCACAATCCCAAATAAAGCCAAAACTAAACTGTAACAATTATTAAAATGAAAAGGTTAAGAAATAAAGAGTTGATAGATTAGATATAAAGGACATTAAAGATAAACAGAATAAACCTAAAAAACAAGACACACAATTTTTTATAAATTAGTCAAACCACACTACGTAGGTATTACAAAATAAAAATTAGATTTAGTCACAAAATTTGAAACAAATAACAGAGCGAACAAGTAAAGCTAGGTTAAAGAATGAATAAAGCTAAAGAACCGCGATGATAAAGAGACAGAGCGCTTGGCAGAATCACACAACGTCAGAACAATATGTTACTAAAAAACTAGGGTAAAAGCTATTTTGGGAAAATGAATAAACCAGATAGCAAAGCAAAAGGATTGAAAGCTTGATATAGAATTAAAATCACTAGGAAAATCAAAGAACGGAATATCGAATAAGAATTAGTTAAGAAATAAAAAACTTTTTAATCAGATTGAAACAGATAACAAATAAAATAGACATGGAAGGGGAATAGAGTCAGTAACTAATAAATTAATCAACTGTGAAACCGTAGTTCTCTCGTCTATGTGGTCGGAGGGACGGTTAGGGAGCAGGGTCGTGTCTCCTGATGAGGTGGGGGACTCGAGGGAGAAGAAAGTACAAAGTAATTAATATAAAAAGGAAAAATCTATCACAAATTTATTGGGCGTTTATCGTTACGCAGTTGAACGGGGATCATGATCGCTACAATTCTTCTATTCAATCTTTCCGTGTTACGTAACTGCCTGGACGGAGTTCTCTACTTTGGTTATCAAATCAGGGCGATGCCGGTCTTACGCGTTATTATAGTTGAGGGGCCTTAAAGCTAACGATCCTACTTACAATAATTCGTAGATTCGCATATAACATACGTTCACACATCCAGAATGTCGCTTCTCACACCTGAGGTACCTCTCACTTATTGCACGTGCGCTCGGTAGGAAGGATGGAATCGGAAGAAGGATCGGATTCGATACGTGAATCGATAATCTAGAATCACGCCTGCGCAAAGGGGCACAGGGATATTCGGGAATGTTCGGGTGGATCCAAGGGACTAGATTACTTGGGCGTATGAAAGCGGTACGAGCGCGCAGTTCGTACGGTTTCAACTGTCAAAAAAAGAAAACCCAAAAGGAAGAGGTGGATAAGGTAAAATTTGATTAACTAATGGAACAAGGATAGAGGTCTAATAAAATAACAAGTAGAATCATGACTAAAAATTTTATTAAATAAAGAATAATAAGATACAATCATAAGGCGAATATCTATCGTAAAAACTAGAGAAATATAGTTAGGCTTATTAAAAACATAAGATACACAATAATAATACTAATAACTATATTCGGGAGAAAAAAGGACAGAAGAAGACCCAAGCCAGATGGAAGCTCCTGCCATCTGTAAAAAAAAAAGGAGAGGCTCATGACGAATAAAATAAAACAACAATACTAAACTTTGATAAAAACAACTTACTAACAATTAAATAGGTAGGATCGAATGCTCTAAAAATTGGTTATCAGGTTATCAACGATAATTATTATACAGTATCAAAGAGATAGATAAGTGATTAATAAATCGAGAAAATATAAGAATATTAATAAATATAATAGGAATGTTAGAATACAAATTTGAAATAAATTCAAAGCAAGAGGAATAATATTGAATCAAAGGAAAGCATAAATATGGAACAAAGTCAAAGTTTATCCACAGCGTTTACACGGAATGAAAAGAGAGGTTTAGAACGCAGAGGAAGATCAAAGATCGATAATAAATAACATTGACAAAAGGAAGGCAAAACAATAGTAATTTAAAAGAAAATAAGGATAATGAAGGCGAACAAACAAATGAGAAAGTAAAGAAATCGAATCGGAACTAGATAAAAAGAGGAAATCGATAAAAGAAGAAGTTATGACACAAGTAAACAGGGAAACTACCCAAAGAACTCGACACTGAATATAATTAAGAATAAATTAACAATATACGAAGCAGAGAGACGGGTAGTAGAAGACCCAAGTATCAGGAGAGAAGGAAAACGGAGGAATGAAAAAGAAAAATGGCTCATGCTCATCGGATATAAAGGATAAAGGTACTATTAGGAGAGCAGGATAACAGAATTAGATACACAAAGAAATACTTCCGACAATCTTCCTTGGTTTCGGAAAACAGGAAAACAGAAATCAAAAAGCATAGACTTTCGAACATCGCCGTCGTCAAGAGAAAACGATAAAATAAACCGATAGAAATATAAAAATAAACACTTAAATTGTTAGGAAAAAGAAACAAATAACAACGAATATATAATTAAATAACAAGGTAAAGAAACAGAGACAAGACTCACAGATGGCAAAATTATAATAAATAATAATTAACTTATTCGCGAAAGGAAACGTTGGGCAGCTAAATCATTGAATTTAAATAGGAAACTCGACCCATTAAACAAAAGCAACCTACATATAATAACCCGAATATTTTTATATAAATAAGATTGAATGATAATAGAAAATATCGAAATAACATATATCAAATAAAACAAAAAATATAAGTAAGGAAAATAAAGATATTGAAAATAATAAAACTGAAAAATGGAAAGACATAACGGAAAATAGTGACAAAAAGACGCTGTGAAAGGTAAAAGTCAGGAAAAAAATAAAATAATAAAAATAATAATAATAAATAATAAAAAGCTAACATCAGAATCGGAGGATAGTAACAAGGAAGAAAGAAAGTGATGTTACAGGGAACGGTCACGCGTAAAGGTTTAACAGGAAACAGATGTTGGAAAAATCTAAAAATTTTAAATATAGAAGGCGTCAGATTGTAATACAAAGGCTTGAAAAAGAAAATAGAAGACTAGATAATAAAACAACAAAGAAATAAATAAACAAATGTTAATACTAACGAAGCCGAGAATAAATATAAAATAGTAATTATATTACTTTAATATCGGAAAACCCTTCTCTAAATAACCGAGTTCGTAACAGGGAAAAATTTATTATCCTCGTGAAAAAGAGAACACTGATAACAAACTTACGAGTTTCTGGAAAGGGAATAGTAGAAGCAAAATCTAATTTATATATAAAACAAAATAAAAATTTGATTTAATTAAAAACTTAAAATTAATAAGAGGAAAGAATCGAGGACAAAAGACACACATATCAAAGCAAAGACAAAAGAAAACAGACCCATTGGACAAACAAATAAAAATCACGACTCACTAATCTATAGAGATTTAAACGCTAAAAAAAAAACTTGCCATTCAATACTGACATAATACACAATAATCACATGGATACAGACACCACTTACAATCACTCCCAATGAATATAACACTTAGTATTTAACAATAGGTTACAAGAATAAAATGACAATATAATAATAGATCAAATAAAGACAGTAGAACCTATCAAAGGGGGAACAAGGATAAGCCACCAATCACAAAACAATAAAATACGGAAAAATATAAACAATTTCTGAACAGTTATTCAAAGATCTGTAAAACTCAAAAGACTTCTTTCAACCACCAATGAAACCACAATATAAAATAAATAGAAAATGAGAACTCAAACTAGTTCGGGCTCATTATGAGGTAGAAAATTATAATTTGAGAAAAATAAAGAAAATAAAAGGAAATACTTATAATAAAGTTAAAGACAAAAGTAAACCCACACTACAGGACAACCGAGAGGCAAGAATATTTAATCCAACAGGAAATATTATACGATAAGGTAACGATATATTAAAGTAAGTCGATTACAGTCATCGACACAATAACATCTTAATAATGATGTGTAACATACACGAGATTAACGAGGATAGATCAAGTAATTCCCGATGGAGGGAGAAAGACGATAGAAGGGAAAGAAAACGGAAGAATGAAGAAAAGAAATAGTTGACGATCGTTAGATAAAAAGGACAAAAATAATATTAGGAGAGTAGGAAAGTAGAGATAGATATATAAAGTAAAACAGCCAAACGAATACTCTCTTCCGGAGAACAGGAGAACAGAAATCAAGGAGCAGGGATCCCAGTAATACAAAAATTGACACGGTAATAAGAACAAATAAAACCAGTTAATAGGAGAATCAAGGAGACAATTGAGAATAAAAATAAGATAAAACATAATGAGCAATAACTTCGGTATAAATTAAAAGAAATGTTAGAGAAATCGGTAAGGGAAAATCAACGGTTACAAAATAGGAAAAGGAGGACTAATTAAAGAATACACAAGTTCAGAACAAAGGTAAAACTAATTAGATGAATACGAGGAAAGGAGATAATTAGTTCAGAACAAAGCAGTGTAGATGCTAAAATTAAGAGGAAAGGAAGGAGTACGGTAGGAAATAATAATAGAGACGCATTAATTGGAAAATAGGAATGAATAGAAAATAAGAAATATATAAGATATCAACGGACGAGACAGACGAAAGAGGGAAAGGGTAAAATTAAGGGTAGGAGAAGTAAAAGTGGACAAGGGAAACGGGTCGGAAGGAGAAGAGGGGATAGAGGTAGAGGAAAGGGATGAAAAATAGAAAGGGTAAGCAAGGTAGAAGCGCGCCTGGGTCAAGTCAGACTTAGGTCAGCCAGCAGAAAGTAAAGGTGTAATCGAAAATCAAAAGTACGAAATAGTCAGAAGTTTTAAAAAAAGAGGAAGTCAGTTAAAGAAGAAAAGTGCAAAAATGAACAGACAGCAAGCAAAGAGAGTGGTGAGAAACCAATATAATACAGTGATAATTCCGAGAGACTATCCAGCGAAAATATTATATGAAGAGGATTTAGAAGTCGTGATGGAGAGTATAGCAGGAAAAATTGACGAAGAAATGGATACAAGCAAGGAGAAGGGAATGGCATTGATCAACTTGAAAGTTATAGAATTCAAATCCAGAGCGGGTGGAATTATAATTTCATGGGAGTCTGCGGCAGCCATGGAATGGCTAAAGGAAAAAATTGACAACATTAAACCTACTACAGGCGTGCCGCTTAAAATAGTGGACATTGACGCAATCAGCAGCAAGTTTAGAGTAGAGTTCAAGGCGACAAGTTCTAAATTCAACAAAGAAAATCTCTTGGAGACATTGGAAAGATTCAATTACAAGTTAAGAACGAATAAATGGAAAATATTACATGAAAAACAGCTAAGACAGGGTAAAGCTTACACTATACAAATGGACGGCAATTCGTTAGGATTCTTGAAGAAAGTAGGCGACATACTCATGCTCGATAGAGCAAGAATACACCGCCTAATAGTGTTGGACGTAACAAAAATAAAATACGAAAAAGTGACATCAAATAGAAAGGAAGACCAAACAACAAGCAGTCAAAGCAGCACGGAATCAGAAAGCAATCGGAGCACGACGAATAGACACAGTGGAGAATTTGACGAGGAAGGCGACAGTATTATCATGGAAGTAAACACGGGGAAAGGCTTTTCACAAATAAATGAAAACGANGAGGACTAATTAAGGAATACATAAGTTCAGAACAAAGGTAAAACTAATTAGATGAATACGAGGAAAGGAGATAATTAGTTCAGAACAAAGCAGTGTAGATGCTAAAATTAAGAGGAAAGGAAGGAGTACGATAGGAAATAAGAATAGAGACGCATTAATTGGAAAATAGGAATGAATAGAAAATAAGAAATATATAAGATATCAACGGACGAGACAGACGAAAGAGGGAAAGGGTAAAATTAAGGGTAGGAGAAGTAAAAGTGGACAAGGGAAACGGGTCGGAAGGAGAAGAGGGGATAGAGGTAGAGGAAAGGGATGAAAAATAGAAAGGGTAAGCAAGGTAGAAGCGCGCCTGGGTCAAGTCAGACTTAGGTCAGCCAGCAGAAAGTAAAGGTGTAATCGAAAATCAAAAGTACGAAATAGTCAGAAGTTTTAAAAAAAGAGGAAGTCAGTTAAAGAAGAAAAGTGCAAAAATGAACAGACAGCAAGCAAAGAGAGTGGTGAGAAACCAATATAATACAGTGATAATTCCGAGAGACTATCCAGCGAAAATATTATATGAAGAGGATTTAGAAGTCGTGATGGAGAGTATAGCAGGAAAAATTGACGAAGAAATGGATACAAGCAAGGAGAAGGGAATGGCATTGATCAACTTGAAAGTTATAGAATTCAAATCCAGAGCGGGTGGAATTATAATTTCATGGGAGTCTGCGGCAGCCATGGAATGGCTAAAGGAAAAAATTGACAACATTAAACCTACTACAGGCGTGCCGCTTAAAATAGTGGACATTGACGCAATCAGCAGCAAGTTTAGAGTAGAGTTCAAGGCGACAAGTTCTAAATTCAACAAAGAAAATCTCTTGGAGACATTGGAAAGATTCAATTACAAGTTAAGAACGAATAAATGGAAAATATTACATGAAAAACAGCTAAGACAGGGTAAAGCTTACACTATACAAATGGACGGCAATTCGTTAGGATTCTTGAAGAAAGTAGGCGACATACTCATGCTCGATAGAGCAAGAATACACCGCCTAATAGTGTTGGACGTAACAAAAATAAAATACGAAAAAGTGACATCAAATAGAAAGGAAGACCAAACAACAAGCAGTCAAAGCAGCACGGAATCAGAAAGCAATCGGAGCACGACGAATAGACACAGTGGAGAATTTGACGAGGAAGGCGACAGTATTATCATGGAAGTAAACACGGGGAAAGGCTTTTCACAAATAAATGAAAACGACATGGACAATATAGACGACACGCTGCTAAAAATGGATAAACTCTACGAAGAGATGAAAAGGTAAAATACTAAAACAATAAATAAATATAACTTTTCCAATCACAAAGAGATCGTTAAAAAAGAGAGAGAATGTATATATTGTCAAAACTTATCAAATAGTATAAAATTAGACAGGTAGAAATATTGAATAAGAGAACAATAGAAATTAAAAAAAATACAATTAAAATATAAAACGTTAAAAAGAGCATGCTAAAAGGAATTAGTGATTCAATTAAAATGATATGTAAGATAACAATAAAACAAATGATTTACAGGAAATAGACAGGACACAATTTAAACACGGAATAGACGAGACAAGGAAGACATTTGCGAGGAAGAAGAAGACGAGGACAAACAGGAACGGAGGAACGAGGAAAAGGATACGGGCAAAGGAAAGACCAAAGAGTAGACCTAAGAAAACGAAAACAATACACATAATAACACAAGACACATGTAAATAGGAAAACAATTAGTTTAAGATTAAAATTGTTAAAGTAGGATAGAATAAATGTACAATAAGACAACCAAATATCAGAGATTTTAGAAGATACACAAGGGATCAAATGACAAATAATTTAATAAACAAAGACTCTACATATAATATAACACGACACAAGATACAAATTCACGTAGGATACTCATTTATATAAACTATTAACACATAGATACAACACACGAACAATTACTTGTATAAAAACAATAAACCACATTATGATATATAACTCGATACTTTTTTCAATTTATTCCGACCAAACATAGACCAAACACACCCAAAGGAAAGGTTAAAAATAGGAATAGTTTAAAAACATATACAAAAATAGAAAACTCAATAGTAGACAGCAGAGACTAAGAGTAAAATAAAATGACAATAAAATAGAGTTAAAAAGATAGACTTGTTTGAACTAGAGATATACAGGACAAAATACAAAGTGGGAAATACGCGAAGTAATTAATGGAAGAAATAAATATTCTTAACAACCCAAACCCGTTAGCATAGCAAGACCTGACAACAAACTAGCAACAACGTTACCGAATACACAGAGNATTGAAGTCACCACCGATTATTATTCTCGATTCCCTCATGTCTCCTATCGCGTCTTCTATCTTTTCCCTTGTCTTTTTCATATTCTTGCTGTAGATTGTTAAAATTCTCCATATCTTGTTTTGTATTTCTATTCTCCTTTCCTGTATATCCGGAATTTCCTTCTGCATCTCTATCTCNAATCTGCATACTATCTAGAAAATATAGCGAGAATATCGGATTAAAATATACAAAAGGGGAAAGGATGTACAAAGGAAAAGGAAAAAGAAGAAAACGTAAAGAGATAGTATGGGGAAGGGATTGTGGAGTTATCCTTCCCACTGAAAGGGAAGACAATCAGAATAACACTTGGGTCGATGATACGAACGATAATACTTTATTTCGACACCTCGACAAAACTCCGTCGAGCGATGACTCCCAACTGCTCTCGATCTCTCATTCAACCTCTCCCATGCCACACTCCACACCACCCCACACTCTTGCCGCCAACGAGGCACGTGGAGTCCCAACGGCTGGCGGCAGCCTTTGCGAATCGCGACCGTCCGAAACATTGTATCCCGAAAGGATGCCGCCAAAACGTCCGCAACATTGTATCCTGAAAGGATGCCGCCAAAACGTCCGCAACATTGTATCCTGAAAGGATGCCGCCAAAACGCCGGCACCGACAGGTCCTCCACGTGTAACGCGACGACACGTGCCCTCTCATACCACACGCTCGCACACACACACACACAACTCACATTCCCACACTCGGCCACTCTGCGCTAATATCCGTCCTCGAATATTCCCGCTATTCGCCATCTTCATCATCAGTACAATCGCTAAGTCCTTCAGGTGGCCAGGGTTTCATAAAATCCACCGCGGTTGAAGTCCTTGCGGGGCCTTCATGTTCACCCACTTTGTGAACCACGTACCTATCATTCCGCAATACCCGAATCACAACATATGGACCAATGAATTTAGTTGCCAATTTCATCCCTGGCCCCTGTTGCGTTCGCTTAATCGCTACTATGTCATCCTCTTTATATTTGTGGCTGACAACTCGGTTTTTGTTAAAATTATTTCTATTCTCGCGCTGCACTTTTTCTATTTGCTTCTTCGCAAGCTCACGCACCTCATTCCTCTCTTCCTCAAATTTTGCCACCCATTCCTTTTCTAAAAATTCCTTCACATCTGGATTATCACGCAATCTCGCATCCGTGCCAAAAAGTAACCGAAACGGCGAAGTACCTATACTTCTATGGATAGTGGTGTTAAGACATTGCTGCGCTAAATCTAAAAATCGGTACCATTCCTCTCGACGCGGATGAGAGAGTTTCGTCAGCAATGGAATTAAAGTTCTATTGACG
>SMSR01008939.1:4829-19677 GCA_019453355.1 Ceratina japonica | reverse complement strand
TTTTTAGATTTAACGGGCACGTTTCTCTGACTTTCCTCGCGCTGTTTCGCCTCCTGCACGTCGTGGTCGTCGTCTTACCGCTTTTCGTCGTCCCTGCCGCGCAAGGGTTGAAACACTCTTCGTATTTTCGAGGCTTCCGACGTAGACCGCGAACCGGAGAAGGGTTCGAGTTGTAATTCAACCAAAGTTCCCTAATTAATCAGGCTCCCAATTAGTTGAAGTAACGAAGGTCCGATGGGTTATAGCGTTGGATAAAGGAGGAGGGAGGGGACGAATGAGACTGGGACGGAATAGTTGGAAAGAAGAAGAAAATGCGGTTGAAGGTGAGAGAGAGGAAACGGCGGCGGGCGAGAGAAAAAAGGGCAACTAGGAGGGAATTGGAGAGTGGTACACGGTGAGTCACGTCGAAGTCGATCGACAAACGGGTTGCCCGATTTCCCTCGAAATTACGTTTTGCGTCCTAATTCAACGCGCAACGGGGCGAAAGAGGCCGAATTCAGAGGGAGAAACAGGGGGAGACAATCGACCTCCAATGATAGTTTCCCTTTAATTCGTGAAAAAACTGATCAATGGAGGAGTCTTAGCTCATGATTAATTGCGATAGTTCTTACATTCTTCGCGCGTCTGTCGTTTTGTATCCTTCATAATAAATCGTGTGCATTTCTACTGTAACTTTTATATATCTTTTAAAACATTATATGTTCCTTTACTACATGATTTAGCGTTTTTTTATTTTCCGATCCTTTGTTGTCAGAGTCGTCGATTGCTATATGGACGTTCGCTGATGCCGTGATGCATTCAATAGTAATGCTTTGATTTACAGAGTGTGAAAAATGTAATAGTACATCATTTTTATGGAATTCGGATGATTTATGACGTCGCGGAATGAACAATACAAAAATTTATTTAATTCTCTTGCCGATATTTGTGGCTTTGAATCATTAACTGAATAAAACATTAAGACAACATGAATAGAATTGTAAAATAACGAAAATTATTATTTACATATGTAACTATATTTAAAAAAACTATATTTAAAAAGCTTGTTTGGCATCTGTGCATGATTTTGGGAACTATTGCATTATATGCATGAGAAATAAGTTCAACCGTACCTTTCTGTGTTTCGAAGCAAATAAAAAATTTACTAGCATGCCACAAAAGGAACCAGAAGATAAATGCTAGCAGAGTTTGTATCGTTTCTTTTTCTAATTCTTCTCAAGTCAAAGAACCGTCAGGAAGTTATGTACGAAGTTTCGTTTCACCGTGACCTTTTGTAACATTTTTGTTTTAGTTGGCTGTTACACGGTACGTACGTAGGTATGTACATACGTGTTTGCTTCGAATTTTATGTCGAAGACAAATAGCAATACTACGTCGTCTACGTTTACCCAGGATGTTTAAAACACCGGTTTGTCTCGGGCAATTTTAAAATACCTATGAACATCTGGAAACGTTTGCCACAATTGTTCTGCTTGCGATTCGGGTCTGCATTATTTTTGTACCGACAATTTCATACCCGCTGTTACTCACCCATAGTTTTGACATAATATTAATACGGTACATGGGAAATTGTATTTTCATCTTATTTTTATATATAAATACGTACATATGTGTATATTATATGTATCATAAACCGTTTGTAAATTAAGCTATTATACTGATAAAGAAATTAATTATACAAGTATTTTTCTTTAAGTGTGATTAATAAAGGAATTGAATCACGCAACACATCTAATAATGTTTATTAGCAAGTTTTCTTCGAAGTTTGTGAAGGATTTATTGATTTTCGTGAAAGTGAATGGCAATAAAAATTATGTAATTTTATACAACGTTTGCAACGTCCGTCCAGGGAAATTCTCTTGCCTGTAATGATTTTGTTCGTCAGAAGGTTGGAAGATCGATAACCCACGCGGGTAGCTAATTTTCCGTGGTCTCAGCAAATTTTCTGAAACGCGGAAAAGTTAGCCGAGATTGACGATCCAAGAAGACAAAGTTCGATTCGGGACAACATTTCAGAACTTCTTAATACGGATAATCTTGGTGAACGAAACTTGATATCGAGTATGCATGCATCTGTTTTTGGAAGGTAAGGTGGAATGCAATTTCAAGAAAAAGGTTTTAGTAAACTCGATCCAAGAATCTTTGGAGTTAATTTTAGGAACGTAAGCATAATGCAATTTGCATTATGCTCAACTCGTTCCCTTGTTCTAATGTAATCCAATTTCGTGGTGGCGTAGTGGAAATATCGTTTACAATATTTAGTTACAAAACTTAAATAACGAATAAAAAGTAATTATTATAATCTTGTATTAAAACCAAGACATAATGATAATGATAAGTAAATCAGAATATAATAATCATAGTTACCTTAAATTAATCTGCTTTATAACTTGTTACAATTAAATTTATATATTAGGAATAGATTAAAGAATATAAAACTATAAAATTCTATAAATGTTAATCGATAACAAGGAATAATTTTGTTATATTTTTTGTTTCTTTAACTTGGATCATATTTATTATATAATTATTGGTACTAAAATAGAATCTTCATTGTGAACGTAATTAACGACGCATACAAACTAATTATTACAATTTTATATTAATACTAGAACATAATAATAACAATAAGTAAATCAGAATAATTGTAATTATTCTGAATTAAATTGCACTATAATTTGTAAAAATGAAATTGTTATATAAAATTGTATAAATGTTAAACAATAACAAGGAACAAATTTATTATATTTTTTGGTCTTTTAACTTCCAATTAGATCACGTTCGTAATTACGGGTACAAAAATAGAACCTTCATTACAAAAGTCTTTTTAGAACGAAAATGAGCACCTTGCGATTGTACTAATCACACTTATGTATGGCCCGTTCTTGAGCGAACGGTTACACGCCGTTCAATGGTGTAATTGTACAGATTCATTATCGTAGCGCACGTTGAACGTTTCACTTCTTTTAGACCGTGGAAACAACTTCCTACGGAGTTGAAGCTTTTCCTTTAAGAATCTATTAGCGAGCTATCAAAAGTTTTTCACCCGTTTAAGCTGTTCGAGGTACAAAACGTCAGGTTCCTCTGCGCTCTGCGGCGTTGCAAGAACGTAACAAGTCGATAATTGGAAAAGCTTAACCGATGCGACGTCGGGATTTCGTTAGAATGAATTCTTTCTTAAACCAGGACCTCGGGTCTTGACCAACTTTTCACGGTGACGAACATCTCCGCGGCCCCGCTCGTTATACTGGAGACCCCGATACCCGATAGTGATTAACCTGAATAAATAAATGTCATCTTCAAAGTTCTGACAAAATTGACTTCTTACTTATGTAAATATGTATCAACTGTGGGGCCATAAATTTCAAATGTCCAATAACAAACATTAATTTTCTGATACTATGTAATATTTTATTAATTACTATTTATATGTTTATTATATATGTATATCTGTAATGATTATAATAGCGCATTAATATTAATATGTATAATAATGCGTAATATTAATTTTCTGATAATATATTTAATATTTTATTATTCATTATTATTTATACATGTTTATTATATACGTATATCTGTAAGGATTATAATGGCGCACATTCATTAATATCAAATACTATATAGAAATTCAGAATTTTAATAAATATAATATCTACTTGAATCCTTTGTTATCTGAAGCTCACATTCTACTGAATCCCTTATTATACTGCGGGGTATGTTTGTTAAAAGTTATTCGACTAATCCTGCGCAGCCATTCCTAGAAAGGAAGCATCATATTCCATAACTGGGTTGATTTAATCATTACAACTTTTCACTAATGCGTAATGCACGGAAATCAGGTTTCATGGACTGCAATCACTGAATGCGCAGACACAATACAGTGTGCTTGGACATAAGCTTACCGAGGAACCATGGATCCCTCTTTTGTAAGAGAGAATCCCAAGCCGTCCTCTCATCCTTTATTCACCTGCGGTCGGGCGTAGCTTTCTGGAGCTGAGCAGGGGTTAGCCTTTCGAAAATCCCTGCCGCCGATTCGCCGAGAAGAACGCGCTCGCGCTTATTACGTGCGCTGAAAAATAAACAAAGCGGTTCTGTTTTAAAATTTTCATGCCGCCGCGTGTGTGATTTCAACTGAGACAATACGAAAAATATCCTACTCCATTCCGGAGCGCCGGTTGGAATTCATTTCTATTTTATAATCCATCATTGGCGCGATGGTTTATAAACAAAATGATTTTGGCACGGAATTGGCAGTTCGAAATTCTCAATTTTCATATATACTAAAAATATCAGTCGTCTTTTCCTTAATATCAAGTTTTGTAGAACAGGTTCTTATGCTATTCTCGACTCTTAAATCCGACGTCACTTCAAATGTGAAAGATCCAAATTGGATTGCAAAAATATTAAACGAAGGATTATCCTATATCGCAGTCGTCTAAATGGAAAAGAAAATCTGGATAAAGGCTACAAGCTTGTAAGATTACGTACCTAGTTTATTCTCGTATTTTTCTGTTAGAACGCTCACGTAAAACATTCGCGGTACCCGTAAATTACGTGCATCTTTTTGTTTGCAATTTGGGACCGGAACAAAACATAGATAACGCAAGACTGAGGAACGCATAGAAAGAAACAAAATTGCGGTGTCTGCCGTCAGGATCAAAGAAGAAAGAAGGCTAGGTACAAAGAATAGTGGGAACAATATAAATTAGGCCATGATTTGTACAGAGCCCGGATGAATAACGTATAAAAGGCGACACTACGTGATTCTTTGTGGGAAAATTCAGAATAAAGTTTCCTATTGTCGGCTTTAAAGGAACCTATTAAATCCTCAAAATTCATGCATTATAATTCAATTGCCTTCTGTCCTATTAGTAATTAGTCCTAAATTAGGTAATTATTTTTCACAGAACTTTATAATACATATTTATACTGCGCGTGAATTTAAATTAAAAATTTGCCTAATAATGACGATTTCGAAAAAAAGAAGTTATTCGAATTTCAAACCTAATGCATTGACAATCAGATAACGGCTTCAATTACCTTCAGTCCTATGATTTGAGTAAATCTTCCTCAAAGAATTTTATAATACATATTAATACTGCATGTGAATCTAAATTACAAATGCGTTTAATAATTTCGAAATACAAAAACGAGAAAGGAGTTATCCGAANGTGAAAGATCCAAATTGGATTGCAAAAATATTAAACGAAGGATTATCCTATATCGCAGTCGTCTAAATGGAAAAGAAAATCTGGATAAAGGCTACAAGCTTGTAAGATTACGTACCTAGTTTATTCTCGTATTTTTCTGTTAGAACGCTCACGTAAAACATTCGCGGTACCCGTAAATTACGTGCATCTTTTTGTTTGCAATTTGGGACCGGAACAAAACATAGATAACGCAAGACTGAGGAACGCATAGAAAGAAACAAAATTGCGGTGTCTGCCGTCAGGATCAAAGAAGAAAGAAGGCTAGGTACAAAGAATAGTGGGAACAATATAAATTAGGCCATGATTTGTACAGAGCCCGGATGAATAACGTATAAAAGGCGACATTACGTGATTCTTTGTGGGAAAATTCAGAATAAAGTTTCCTATTGTCGGCTTTAAAGGAACCTATTAAATCCTCAAAATTCATGCATTATAATTCAATTGCCTTCTGTCCTATTAGTTAGGTAATTATTTTTCACAGAACTTTATAATACATATTTATACTGCACGTGAATTTAAATTAAAAATTTGCCTAATAATGACGATTTCGAAAAAAGAAGTTATTCGAATTTCAAACCTAATGCATTGACAATCAGATAACGGCTTCAATTACCTTCAGTCCTATGATTTGAGTAAATCTGCCTCAAAGAATTTTATAATACATATTAATACTGCATGTGAATCTAAATTACAAATGCGTTTAATAATTTCGAAATACAAAAACGAGAAAGGAGTTATCCGAATTTCAAACCTAATGCTCTTTGGCAATCAGTTAATGGCTTCGATTACCTTCAGTCTTATTATTTGAGTAAATATTCTTCACAGAACTTTATAATACACATTAAAACTGCATGTGAACGTAAATTATAAATGCATCTAATAGTGACAAATTCGGAATACAAAGACGAAGAAGAAGTTATTCGAATTTCAAACGCAATGCTTTGGCAATCAGTTAACAGCTGGCTTATTCTCCTCAGAACAGAAGACGCGACATATCCGGTAAAGAATGTAACGTCAAGATGCTGGAAATGGATCGTCATAAGCGAGGCGTATGCAGACACGTGTACGAACGTAGAGGTGAATCGGAAGCATGATCGGCTGGTTCGCTGTTGGTACACACGACGCGACGGCTCGCGAGAGAATTTTTAAGATGCGAAAATCGCGGCCAAGGTATACGTATCTTTGCCCGAGGCGCAGCGCGGGCGTCCAAACGTGTATATGCTTGAGTTGCGATGGAAAACAGGTGAATCTGAAATCGCCTCACGTACCCCAACGAGAACACCCCCGCGCGCTTCGACCATATCTTCATCTCTGTGACTTATCGAATTTAAAAAAAAAAAGTAAAACAATCTTATAGTCTCAAACATCTGCTTGGCCAACTTTTCTCATTACTTGTTTCATTTGTATGCGAATTCTCCTTAATACTTAAAAGTTACAATTAAATTACGTATCGTGTTATAAATTCTGCATCGAATGCCAACTGGTATCAAATGTATGACATTTAATTTACTTCGTTAAGGGAAGCTTGCTTTGTCGGCGGTTGTTTGAAAAAACAAGCTGTCAGAGAGAAGTTCAAAGAATTTTCGCTCTGCAGTTTAATTTCCTGCGTAATTATCATTATAATTCGCAGTATAAATGTTACTGTTTAAATCGCGAGATTCCGTGTGGGCTGTAAAGGTAAACTGATGGAACAAAGTGCATAATATCGTTTAGCGCATGGTTGNAAAAAAAAAAAGTAAAACAATCTTATAGTCTCAAACATCTGCTTGGCCAACTTTTCTCATTACTTGTTTCATTTGTATGCGAATTCTCCTTAATACTTAAAAGTTACAATTAAATTACGTATCGTGTTATAAATTCTGCATCGAATGCCAACTGGTATCAAATGTATGACATTTAATTTACTTCGTTAAGGGAAGCTTGCTTTGTCGGCGGTTGTTTGAAAAAACAAGCTGTCAGAGAGAAGTTCAAAGAATTTTCGCTCTGCAGTTTAATTTCCTGCGTAATTATCATTATAATTCGCAGTATAAATGTTACTGTTTAAATCGCGAGATTCCGTGTGGGCTGTAAAGGTAAACTGATGGAACAAAGTGCATAATATCGTTTAGCGCATGGTTGAAATATTAAATGAGACACAAACGTTTTAAAGCGTTCCATTGGTTAGCAACAGCAAATATTTATTCATCGTTTCGTTTTAATTCCTGTACCTACCATGACGTATTAAGTAAAATACAGATGCCTGAATAATTAAATGTCATGGCCCGTGAACTGCCCGCGAAAAAAGGATCGTGAAACTCATTAGCCGCTCAATAATAAAAACTCTTATTAAAAATACTTTAAAGATTAAATAATATTAGCATGAATATTATTATTATTTAGGATACACAATAAAAAGTAAGCAAAAGTAGAAATCATAGTAGTTTATTCGAGTTTCGAATTATTATAGAATATTAGAAGTTACACGTCAATTCCCTGTGACTTGTATAGAAAAATACGCCGAACAATTTTATGAAGCTTGCATTTTTAATATAATTTTTGATTAATATTTTTTATATTGTAATTGATTTATTACTAAATAAATTTTTTAATCGATTTTCATTAAAAAATCATAGAATTGAAATTATATGAACTGTAATTCCAATATTTATTTTATCGATTATTTGTTTCCCTAAAAATTGTATACATTAATGAAATCATAAATCCTTTACTGTTAAAACCATAGGTCATTAATGGTACTGATTTTATGAATATTCTGAGTTTAAATTTATTCACTAGAATCTTACATATTAAATTCTATTAATAATATTAATTAATTTTGTTTATTAGATGTTAGTAATCGAATAGTAATTCCACTTAATGTCCTAATTCGTATTATTATATTAACTGACGTTATTCATTTTTTAACTATCCTCTCTATAGCTATTAAAATAAATTCAAATATTGGACATAACTTTTTGTCTCCCCCACATTTCCTTCATTCTTAACAGAGATTATGTAAAGGACGCAAAATACCATTTGCTCTGATTTCAGTTTTTCTATCTGCTTTGTGTTTTGTGTTATCTACATACGTTTCATCATTAATTTGTTCCTTTTTCTATGTGTGTAAGATAAAATGAATTCAGTTGTCAGCTTGCATAAGCCAACGGAGAGAGTTAATTCGGACGAGCGCTGCTGATATTCCTGGGTATATCAATTATCTGGATTAAAATGATCCAGTCGGCCCTGAACGAGATCCATAACGGCGATATCTCCCATAATATGTTAACTGTCTTTAGCTCGTAACGTAACGGAAGCATCGACCGGATAGATTCGCTATTGGCGGGCTCTGCGAGCGTATGGAGTTCATATATTTCACTGCTAAGCGAGGAAGAACAACAGGGCAAGAGAAAAATAAAGATGAACAGAGAGAGGAAGTTTGCGCGGCGGGAGGAGAGGGCGGAGGTAATAGGGAGAAAGGAGGGTTGCACGTTATCCAGACGCAGCCTGAGAAAAATGGCCCGCCTCGTAGTTTCTCCCTCTTGTACCGAAAAATCCGCGCTGACCGATAAATCAGATCGCGTCGTGTCTAAAACCGATGGTGCAACTTTTGTCCAATAACGTGATACGTAAACGTCCGTATACATGGCCTGGTTAAACCCGGAACGGACTCGATATATCTACCGCAATGCTTGAAAATCTGCCCCGTGTCTCTCTCTCTCTCTCTCTCTCTCTCTCTCTTTCTCCGCTGTTCTTTTCCTTCCCTCTTTTTTACGTATTCATACGCTTGTTTCTGGTCTGTCGCTTCACTTTTCCACCTACTTCACGTGTAATTGCCTCTCAAGCCCAAGTGATCTTTTCAAGTGGAATAAAGGAGAACATATCAAATATTCACCTCTACGAATGCAAAGTACTACACACATTTTAGTATAATTAGTAATTTCTAGTGCACCTTCTCACTTAGCTAATACTCTGTTCCAATTGCATTAGGTTGAAGATTTAGACACGCACGCTATTATAATAAATTACTTAATGAACTTCCTAGTATTAATAACTATGATTATTCAAAGATCACTCGTTTATAAAGAGTGTAAGAAAGGAGATAAATGTTGCTGGTCATGATTGATGACGTGGTACCTCGAACAACTTCAATGAAAGAATGTTAACGTATAACGCGAGACGGTATGAAACTTTTTTGTGAAGCATGCCGAGTCGTATAACGTTTCGGACAGGAAAATGATATAAGTTAAAAGTACGTGAGCGAAATCCTCCAGAAGAACTGGAGACAACCGGAAATACGGACTCGGCTCGCATCCCCGAACGATTCCGTGTGATTCCACCTGCCGGGCGTAGGAAGCAATTCAAAGGACGTTCTCGTGAAAGCGTCGTTCCGTGGTAAACGTAATTATACGTAACGATTCTCTGTTAAAAGGTAACGTTTAAATAAATTGTCATCGCTTCAATTATTTGCCAATATGGAGATTCCTTTCGGATCTTCGAACGATCTACAGATGCAGTAAAAGCGAAACGGTTACCGTTTTTTGTAGCTAAAATGGTACAGATTGACGCGGCGAACCGTATTTCATCGCGATTGAAGAACGAAATTGAGATAACGAGTAAAATTCATTAAAGGCGTTGGGCATAGTCAGCAGATCCGGAGGTACATGTTCATTACTGACACAGATTTCACTTATTTCATTTCGTTCGATCGAACAGGAAACAAGACCATAGCGAGGGACGAGTGGAAACTGGAAGGAAAGTATAGAAATGTGTGCAGCTCTTTTACGAGTCTTCCCTATTTCCGCGAGTAATGTCCCAGGCATATGGTACTGTGACGGCTGTTACCCCTTTACGATGCCGGGCCACCCTTTCCGTTAACCCGCCGTCCTCCGGTATTCACGCCACGCGTTCCCGAAATCACCAGCTGCTAAAAACGTGCATGCGAGACGAAAATGTGCCTTTCCCGCCTGCGCCTTAAACGACAACGCCGTTTCCACTCAGCTCGTCCAGATCCTCCCGCCGCGCCGGGCGAATCGCTTATATTAAACCTGTGCTCGATTGGCGTCGAAAGGGGAACGTCGATATCGAGCGTACGTGGGACAATAAACGCGCACGTCCGATGATGTTGTAACGCCCGGCAATTAGCATAACTCGATACCCAAAATCGCGTGATATGAGTTTTCGGGGATATCATATCATTGGCGCGGTGATTCATTTTAATGCACGCCAGCCCCACGCCTGGCTAGAGTTGTTAGCTTTAATGGAACGAGACGGCGCATGGCGTGGCGCGGGTAAACAAGAGGAACTGATCGAAAATTCCTGATACACACCGTATCGGAAGTTGAAATCGAGTTTCCTTTGTGTGCTCTACCCGTTATCCGCGTTTCGATTGTGAATAAGAGCAGCCTGGTGAAAATGAAACGTTTCTTCGGTCGAGCATATTAGAGTTTGTACGAGACACTCGATGAACATGGGGTACGAACGCAATGTCGTGTACCAAAAAGTAGCAGAGTGTTTCAATGTTCTCTCAAATGAATTCTGTTAAGGTAACGTTTCTTACATTCTTACCAGAGCCACATACAACCTTAAGAGAACTCGAAAATTTGCCAAATTTGTCTTTAATGGCTGTACAAAAATATATACCGAATAAGGCTGAGATCATAAAGTACTTTAAAAAAGTTATCGTCGTCTACATTCGAATGTCATTCCTTTCAAGCGCGTCGTTATTAGCTTATTCCAATAATCACAAAAGATGTCCATTAACCGCAACTGATCCCAGAAGTCTTTTTTCTGCCGAGTACGGCCAGTACAGTTAATCGAAGTCTCGGCTCGCGAGCTCTCTTATACCGAGTTAATTTAATCCCGTGGAAAATTTTACTAAAGGCACGGTGTCGGGCAAGAAGTTAATCTAAATTCCGCCGAGGTCTTTTCATTCCCGGGTCTATGGACTTAGAACTTTTGACTCTCGCCGATCTCGCCGTCCCACTCGCCGGATACGCTTACTTTCAAGGCAGTCGTCATGCAATCCATTATCCAAAGGAAACAGGTCCCAGTGATGTTCTCAAAGTACGGCAGAATGTACTTCTCTCTCATGCACCGTTTGTACCAATCGAGCACTTCCTTCTCCATCGTCTTGTGACCGAGAAACCTTTCGAACGCCATTCCCTGAGTTTTTGGCTTCGCCGTTTTCCATTCCTTCTCTAAACCCATGTTGTACGTTTCGACGTCGATCGTCTTTTTAATACCCAACGATAATAGTTGTAACTTGTCCTCCATGCGATCGTGTACTGTCTTCGTCGCTTCCTCTCTCTCAGGACTTTCTTCCCGATCCACGTGTGATTGGAAAGTACTTCGAACCAACTAAAATCAGATAAAAACTGAGCTAACATCTCTTTTGAACTGAATAACTTTTTCAAGATTAGACGGAACGATTTGAACTTTTTTCGAGTAAGTAGGTAAGTTAGTTTATTAAATGATGTGTAAAGATCATTGAAGGTAAGAAAGACTCAAATCGTTCCGTCCGATTTTTAAAAAGTTATTCAGTTCTAAATAGTATTGGTTCAGTTCTGCTCTTTACTATAGTTTAATTGAAATTTGAGGATTGAAAGGAATAAAATAAAATTCAACAATATAACATTTTTATAGTATGAAATTAATTTAACTATTAAGCAATAATTGATCAGAAATTAACTCACGGATATCCAGTAATTCCCTAACGCCTGTTGTAGGTCTATTATCGCGTTTCTACCAGGCTGCTTGAAGCCACGCAAAATACGAACTCTCAATAACCGCGGTAGAGCTTTCACGTCTTCTATTAGTGGAAGGTCATGAGTATTTTCCTGAATACCGTTACCGTTCCTGCCAAATGGAAATAACCAGTCGTATGGAATGGAGTAAGTGCTCCGCAATATGTCTCTTCTATCGAAATTCGTAGGTTTTAGTTGATAGTCCTGGTATTAAGAAAATGGAAATCAGAATAATTGAACCCTTCTATAAAAAGTGAATTTCTACATATTTCAATTTTAATTCATCACTCTTAATATGAATTCAACACAAATTAAAGAGCTTGACATAATTAGTACATGAGAAATAGATTTCCATGCTCATTATACACAGATTTACGATACTTTTGGTATGCAGTAACGAAACAAAATGAAAATTTAGACTAAGTATAGAACTAAGAAGCTAACAATGACATATAGTAATAACTGCAAGTGATACAATAATATTGTAGATGAAGTAGACGATCGAGACTAATTCATTTGGAGAAAAATGTAATGATGTACTCGGCATATAGGAAATATACGCCTTAGAGTGGGCACAAATAAATTATTGATAATGTAATTTGGAAATACATAGTAGCAAGAAAATTGGTTAAGCATATAATGACAAAATGATCGGTTCGATTAACTAACTGGGAACGATAGCGCGTCCCTTAATCGTGATTCAGCCCCGATTGGCTCGCACGTGATCAGACGACGAAGTTCCGCACGATGTGGACTCGGATATAAGAACATGCTCGTTTCCTTATCATAGAGCGCCATCAACTCTGTCTGATTCCTCGTACATCGATGAATGTACTCGTAGGCCGTTAAATCCTGATTCAACGAAAATATTCTGTAATGAATTCCGCTGCTCTCGAAATTAAGTCTTTCGTGGTTGCACGGAGGCCGGACAGTTTCTTCTCCCTCGAATTCCTCGCAATATTCCCCTCCTTCGTTCAATCCGTCAGTATCCGTGCTTAATTTCTCTTCACTGTTTGGATAATACCACGTCGTACCGTCATTTCGGACCTCGAACGTATTCCCAAACACATCGACAGTAGTAAATATAACGGCTGATTGATCGAAAGGGTGGAAATTATAGATCGATGTTGATTGGCTTCCGCAAAGGGCGCACGCGTTCCCTTTGAATGATAGTCCGTCCTCATCAATCTGATGAGGAAATACCGACTTCGTCAGAAATTCCATATATTAGAGCCGATAGCTTAATTAATTATAAGACGAACTTGTTAATTCCTTTTTTTTATTTAATCAACAGAAGCGCTATAATGTTGAAGAAAATTACTAATAAAAATGTGAAATATTGCGAAATTCTGTTATCTGATTATCTCTTGCAACTTAGTTGCACTTCAATCCGATCAAAGTGGCTGCGAGTATCCCACGACATCGAACGATATCCGCTTTCGAACGAATCTAATTCTCGCGGTTCTCCGTTACCTTTAGATTAACTCCGTCGGCCATCGAAACTTCGTAATGATCTCTCCCCGATATGCTGACTCGGAGATCGTCGGGCATCGATAGAGTGCAGTTAACTGCTGACTGATCGTAGGACACCGTGGTGTAGTTCTTGTGTTCCATGCGACACGTCAACAGCACCGAGACGAAACTCTCGGCAATCAATAACTCGTTTACTTTCTCCTCGTATTCTGTATTACGCCTCGAGGAGGACGACTCCTCGTTGTATCTTAGACTCGCCGACGAGGTCTCGACGTACTGTTCCTCGTACTCTTTAGTACCGTCCGTTGTGAAATATCTCAGAATTTCTTCCTCGGTCCAATCGCACGTCACTGGTTCTTCTTCTATCCTGTAGCCGGTCGTAATACGCGTACCATCTAAAACGTACGTACACCATGAATCTTTGAATTACACAGATGCTCCTGGCTCCTCAAACTCGCGAGTCTCGCTATAAAACTTTTCAAACCCTTACAACATGTCGTGGTACTACCTGTTGTTTCTCGTGGGCTTCTTCGTGGAATAAAAGTTTATGAACACTGACTTTTTTCAAATGTAACACGTGTTTTTTTATTTGTATTTGCATACTGTGTTCTTTATCTTGTGTATGCAAGTGTAAAGGAGCTTATGGTTAAATAAAAGAAAAAGTGCACTTTCGAATACTTGAGAATTTTGTATAAACCGTTGGCATTTTAACGAAAATTTATAATGAGTAAATCAAAGTGAACCACTTGAAGATTACTTCATTTCGTTGAATACACTTGATGAAAACTCCAAAGTGTACGTACTTCATAACTTTTGCAGGTTTCACGTAATTATTACAAGTCTCATCAAATCTGAGCTCATTCCTTTAAATGGCTTCTGGTTACTAGTATAAATAGTACTTAATATAATATTATTCTGGCTTCGATGAACTTTCTTTCGCTGCACAGTTCAGAACGTAATTATGTAATTGGAATTTTTTCTTGCTTGATATTAAACTTCGGGTAATAAGGAGAAAAATGTTCTACATTAGCCTTGTAAAAAATAAAGACGCTGGTTCTTTCAGTTTGAAATATTTATTCTTCTGTTCGATGTGAGGTAAACGTCGTTTCGAAGAGTCGGCGAAGTAATAAATTTAAAAGCACTTAACGCAGGCATGTTATATTAAAATTGACAGTAGCCAACTTTTCTGACTGAGAAAAGTTTTTCCTCGGTCTAAGTGAAATGTCAAATAAAATAAGTTACTGTGAAAATCTTCTTTTTAGCTCGATTCATAAAAACAGGAATTTATATAATCAGAGCTTTAGCTTTGCCATTGTTCGTTCGATTCCCACGTTTTAATTTGACGAACGCTAAATCTCATTGTAGAATGGTGCTCGCAAAGGCTGGAATTCGTTTTAGTGAAGTGGCGAGAACACGTTGAAACCTACCTGGGAATCTGACAAT
>SMSR01008938.1:0-18323 GCA_019453355.1 Ceratina japonica | reverse complement strand
CGACGTAGCCATTCATGTCAGCCTCGCTAATCGCGTTGTCCATGTTCCCACCCCTCGATCCATAGACGGATCCGCCCTTCCTCGGAGGTCTAGCTGGCTTGTTCCTTTGCATAGGAAGCGGTGACTCTCTCATCTCGTCAGCTTCCACGGCGTCTTCCGAATAATTTCTTTGCAGTCCTAATATAAAATTTCAATCAACGTTACATACTATCAAATAAATTGAAGTATTTTTAAAAAATCGTACCTTTGATATCGCTCATGCTGAAACCAGATTTCATGATCTGCTCCATTTGAGCCGAGGGTATAGCTTGCTGAGTTTGCTCTATCTGTTCAGATAAGAGCTTGCTCTGACGCATTTTTATCTCCTGCCACCTCCTGAGTTTTTCGCTCTCGGAGACGAAAGTCGATTGGCAAATAACGGGCAGAGATAATCGAAGGAATTCCCAGTTCGCTTTTTCCATCGTTTCAAATGTATTGTGAGAGATTTTTAGACATGGTGGAGTGTCGGAACCTGCTGGGATTCTGGCTACGTCTATCCTGGTATCAGCCATGTCGTCGGTGTTCTCGAATATCGGCTGGTCTTTCGTGAACCAGAACGTTACGTGACGATTCATGTTTCTAAAATGGTTCAGAAATTATATTGGACAGTCATTGCAAACGAAATAAAATTTAATTCATAATTAATGCGAATTCATAAAGCGCTTACACGCAAAATGGCTCGTATCCTTCCTGTAGACCACAAGTCGTAAAGAATTTCAACGTATTCACGTCTTGCCCAAAAGTTAACTTCGCCCTTTGACCAACGCCGAGAGTAAAAGCTGGCACGAAGCAATCGCCTTGAACGTCAGCGAAGGACGTTTCACCGCCAAGAGCGTCCATCAGTAGTTCCCCATTCAAAGAGAAGCCTGAGTAATCATTCATATATGTATTGCTGATAAATTGATACTGAATCACTATTGTACTAGCAAAAGTATATTGAACACAAATCCTTAATTTAAAATAAAAAGTACTACGAATAGCAAAGTTGAAAATCGAAGCGTTATCAGTTAAAAACAAATGGCAACTATGAATAGAAGACATAGACAAAGTGCAACTACGTACAATTTTGCAAAGCAAGTGTGAAAATTGTTGATAAATTTTTGTATATGCATGCACTTAGGTAGAAATGGTTTGAAAATATTAAGACATAAAATAGGTGTCATAATCGTTAAGAGGGTTATTTAAAAAAAAAATACATAATTAAATAGAAGGGTGGTCCTCGTTGAAAGTTCAAAGTATATTTCAAGGCACGCGCTTTTTGTACCAGCATCTTTTGGAATCACCATTTCTTTCGTAGTTAGTATCATAAGTGTGAGTCGTATGAGACATGAACGCATCGTTGTTATTTACAACACTGATTGAGTAGAATACTGGATACGAAAAAAAAAAGGAGAAATGATCAATCGCCTGCGATGAAAGTGTATAGGTAAATGAATGAAAATCCAACATATACGAAAGCGATGCTATGATAGTGAATTTGGTTTTCTGATCTCTATAGAACATTGGGTAATGGATCTGTGAAACCTTCTTAGTTGAAAGATAAAATTAACACGAAATGAGTCGTTTTTTATTCATCTTGATATCTCAATCCATTTTGGAGATATAGCTTTCCGAAGTTTAAGCGCAGCGTATGACACAGTGACCTAGTTACGCTGTTTAGACTAGTTGGTGGTGATTGAGGTGAGTCCGTCAGTCGGTCAACATGCGAGAAGGACGACAATAGCGGCGCCAAAAGAATAATAGTTGTCTTCATACGACGATATCTCAAAAACCAGAAGTCGGATTGAGATGAATCAAATGGTATTTCAAAAAGGGAGCCTTTTTCTTTCAATCATTCATTTCAAGTTTCATCCGTCTATGTTTTTTTATTTTTACTTTTACTACCATCCAGTATCTAGTCTTCTGTAGAGATCAGTGATCTGGTTGTTTTGAGAAGCAAATGGCATATATTTTCGTTTTATATTACAATGTCCGAATCGATTCGTGAAAAAAAATTTAACTAAAATCGCTGAGTATCTAAATGATTTGAGAAGTTGAATGTACGTTTATGTTCCTGTATCCAGTAATCTATCTCTTGGATCAAATTATATATATATATGTAGTGTATAGCTTTGAAATGGCAGCTCAAGCGTGTGAACGCTCGAAAGATTCCGTCTTACTAATTGTTCGGTCAATTAGATCCAGGAAAACCCCGACAACGTCTCCAACCTGCCATTGTTTGCCAAAAGTCTCGGCTGTGCCCGAATATACTTTTTCCTCCTTTAAAATAAAATTTCACCAATTCAACATATCCGTCCGTGGCCCGCGGCTCGCGCGCGAACCATCAAACATCTTTCGCACGACAGTTCATTGATAACTTCTTCTTGTGTACGTGTGTGTGCGCGCGATTTTCCCGAAGAGGTGGCGAGAGAGGAGACACAATTGTATGTACACTGTACAATGTATAAATAATGATATCTTCGCGTATTCGAAGCCACACTTAATTGTTTTGCGAGCGAAATTCATGTTCCGCTCTTCGGACAAAGGAGGAAACGCAGAAAAAACAACCAAGTCAACATTTAAAAAGAACATAGAGTAGACAAGGACAAGAACAGTCGGTGACGCGAGAAAAACTCAACAAAATGATGGGCCTGCGAATCGGATTACTGGATAAGTTTTGACTCTTACTGATCGTTCGGTCTGCGACGTCAATGAAACATCCAACTACGTCGCCCACTTGATATTTGTGACCAAAAGACTCGTGGCTACCGGCGTGTACTTTAGTTACCTGACATTCACGATTGGTATCAATTATTTATCACCACTGGAACCGTGAACACGCATTTGCAAACAATTTCCTCGACATATACACATATCTATCTTACCATGAACTCTGTCGACTATCATTTCGATTAGAATTTTCTTAATCATTCTCGTTTTACGCGATTTTCTAAAGTGTCTTCTCAGATTCTGGCAATATATCGATCCGACAGGCAATCGAGTTAATACTTACGTTGTAACCGTCGAATGCCCAGGTGTTCTCGTCGCTTCCCAGCATGCTTCCAGGCATGCAATCTGCTTTAGCCCAGCCTACCCTCATGGGACCAGCAGTTAGCACTTCGAACTCGAAGTACCATTTGCCACTGCTCACTGCATAGTGCTTCTCCACGCGATAAGTTCTGAAGTATAATTGCCTCAGTCTGCTCGCCTCCAGCAGCAATGCTATACAATTAAAATTCATAAAAAAGTTCTTTAAATCAATTACTTATTTATACTTAATTGAATGTGCAGGACATTAAAAATATGTATAATATGAATTTCCTGAATTTGGAAGCATTTTTTAATATCTTCATCATTTTCAATTTATTGTTAATAAAATTTTACCTTCATGTTGTTCTCCAGTGGGTGGTTCCAGCATGTATCCATAAACCAAAAGAGTCCTCACTGTTTCGCTAGCAGTGTCACGATTAGCCTTCTTAATGGCATCGTCAACTTTAGGGTATGGCACCAAGTGTGGGCTTCTTCTCATTTCTGAATCTTCGTTCAGACCATAAGTCCAACCCTGACTGATTCTCTCCTTCGCCCATAAGTTATGAGTGTTCTCCGCTAGTTGATCGACCAATTCTTCCATTTTGGGAGTCAGGGTAATAGCGCTGAGGTCCAGAGGTGCTGGTTTGTATCCACTGCTCTGTAGAAAGGGTTCGTTCGGAAGCCTCAGGGTTTTAATTCTAGAGGGTGGTTTATCCATTGTTATGTAATATCCCAGAGCCAAAATCGTTTTTAATGTCTGCACTGCCAGTTGAGTATCGTAACGCTTTTCTGCAGGTGGTAGTCTCTCGAATTGAACGATGCACGGATGGATTTTTCTTAGATCGTCTCTATGTTCTCCGTATATCCAACCGGCTTCGATTTTATTCATCGCCCACATTTCGTGAATGTTCTCTGCCAATTTGTCTCTGATTTGCTCGACGTACGTTGATAAGTTAATCATGGACGTGTCGACCGGGGCCGGAACGAAGGCCGTGTCGTCTTCGACCAGCCACGGACCAGCCAAGACCACTTTGTTCATGTTACCAAAATAGAAACAAGGGTCCAAGGATAGAATTTGTTGTGGTAGCAAACTCTCTACCAAAGGTGAGAATTCTTCTGGTGGTTGGTACTTGAGACGACCGTGGTCACCGCCTAATAGGAATCTGCAAGACAGTTTGGAGGAACAGCTGATTGCTGGGAAGAACATGCCGTCCAGATTAAAATTCCTAAATGATCCCATGATGGGTGCTCCGTTGAAGGTGAACGTGATTATGGGCACTGTGAGATCCAACGCGCAGCCGATCACGTCGCTCTTCCGGATGTACGGCTCCGTTGCGTTCTGCATCACTTGGGTTTTTCTACCACCTGTCCACAAATGTGCACCGTCGAAGCTGAAGGAGTAGAGATCGTCGCCGACGCCGTTGCCTCCCCATTTTTCACCACCACCGGGATATGGCACGTATCTATGCGGAAACAAAAAATAAAATAATACGAATATAAGATGTGACCATCAAAAATTATAAAACCACTCTTGGATTTAAAATTGTGATTTTCCAAAAAATTGTAAAAATACTTTTAACATACCCAGAGGTGTTTGCCCAGCCAATCCTCAGATGAGGCATCATATGAGTCGTCTGTTCAATATGATCCACTGTAACTTCGAAGTACCACTTTTGATAAAGCGCCGACCCTTCAACTCTGCCGACGAATATGTTTGGTCTGACGCTGGCCACATGGTCCACTAATTGCGTTTGTAAAAGAAGATTCTTCCCGGGTAGAAGAAAATCGCAAATGTTGTTCTGCGATGATCTGACGGCGACACCGTTACCCACGCAAAGTGAGCAGAGAACGTCCAAGACTTTTGGATCCCTCCCGTGTTTCTCCAATAGCGAAATGATGACTTTAATGTGTTCATCCTATAAACATTTTGCATTAATCATGAGCATCGATGAATGATTAAAATGTTTGTAATCAAATACTTACTCTCATCATGTTCAAAGCTTCGGGCGAGTCGATGAGAACGCAGTGAAGCACGTCTAACATTCCAGTGCCCTCGCTGGAAGCTTGCGAACCCAGTCGACTGAACAGCCAGTTCAAACGATTACTGTTGGCAAATTGTGCGCAGTTCGTGTGATTCCCTTTGATTATGGCTGCCAGTAGTTGATACAAGTAACCGGATATTTGGTCCCAAGCCTGGCCGCTCTCGTCACCCGAAAGTGCTACTAGGAATCCTTGAGAGGTGATCACGTTGATCTTGTCGATGGCTTCTAGGATTAGATTTAGGATGCCTTCCTCTTGGAACAGGTCTTGACGATTTCTTAGGGCACGGAATCTGTTCTGCTTCTCCTCGTGCTCTGTCATTAATTAATTAATTTAATAAGTAATTATCTGATGAATTAGATGGTTAATATTGTGTTAATTATAATGCTTACCCATGTCGTCCTCGGGTTGAGCAAAATAATTAATCAAGTCTTCCAGACACATCACCATTTCGTTCAGATTCACATTTTGGAAGAACATAGACGCTCTCCTATCGACTTGCAGCGTCTCTAGGCCTCTAAAACATATTCGGTCCTTTTAGCGATCAGCCTGTCCGCGTTAATTCGCTCCCATCCAAGCGTCTACCATTTTTAATCCCATCGTTTTAATCTGAACGAATCTATCCAACTGCAATTGAACCACACTCACGTGATAAATTGTGTGAACAAACTGCTGCACTTCCGGATCACGCGAGCCGTCCGGGATTCCTCTTCCTGCGACCGTGAGAAATCTAGACCATCGTCCATCTTCCCTTCCTCGTGAAGGACTGCCTGCTTCTCCTCCACTTTGCCCACACCCTTCTTCTTCGTCTCATACGACTAAACAAAATAATAACTTAATATTCGATTTTTCGTCGACTAACATTTACTCTGGGAATCGTGTTTACCTTGTATGAAACCCAGAGGCAAGTGGTAGCGTGTTGCATGATAACAGTCGAATCACCATATTTGATAATCGGCAATCCGATGACCTCGAGGTCCTTGTCTTCAAGAACGATTTTCTGATCATCCTTCTCTTGCCTGAGCCAGAACGTCGAGCTTTCGATCGTCGCCTCATTCCTTCGAACGAATTTACGTAAACATGAATAGACAGGTTTTATAGATTTATAATATTAAATATGCAAATAAAGAATATCGACTGCATATCGTAACAGTTACTTCTATTCTTGTAATTGATACCATCAACGTTCGATTCTGTATTAAAATGTATGATGACCTCTGAACTTTCCGAAACCTACCTATCAACCAGGTACAATTCGTTGTTCTCTTTGACACCGAGATAACGTCCGGTTGTCAAATGTCTGATCCTCATCGGATGCAACCAGTTGATGAAGCCACCAGCCCATTTCGTCCTCGCAAGCTCCAGCCTCCAAAGCGAGCGAGCTTGGCTCATTACGCTGCCTCCCTCGTAGATCACTATGCTGTAACAGGAAGCCTTACCTTAGTTGTTACAGCAATGCTAATCGAATTATCGGTAAAAACGATTATCCGTCAAACGAAAATACGGGTGGATCGTCGGAGCTTTTTTTAGAAGTTAAGTAGATAAATTCAGGCGTCAATTACTTTTGACTGGGGGTCGTGCTCCATGTGGACGGTATAGTTAGACATTCGTCGCCGCCGTGGAAGAATCGTAATACGTCGCCGCCGAACACGTAGCCGACGTATTTCATGCGGCTGATTCCAGTGCCGTACGGTTGCACCGACCAGTGCGTCACGTGGAACGATGCATTCACCACTGACAAGTCGTTCTCCTTCGTCGTGTGCTACAAGTAAAATGAACAACTCAATCGATGACACGGATATTTGGCGTGACGAGCTTCGATCTGTTCAGGCAACGAGCCAAACGTTACATCTTTTCTTTTAGTGGAAGATCATGAATGAATTCATTGGGAAAAAGTATCAGACAGTGGATTTCATGAATTTACAAGAAAAATATATGTCGATCGATATATATAAATATAGATCGTGAAGAATAGCAATTTTTAAGTGACAAGATATATTTTTACTATTATTTTGCATAAAAATGTGATTATTACCAAATATCTTTCGGTGGCTACTGACACCAAGATAAGATCGTCACCGACTCGAACTTTCTCACCCTCTGACCTCTGCTTGGACGCTGGGTGGACGGTCCACCAGCAGGCCTCGCCTAAATCGATCGCACACGTTTAGTCATAACTGGAATTACTCGATATTAATTTGGTATCGCGTTCCTTCGGCTAACCTTGAGAATGCTGTTGGAGACCGACGTCGAAAGCCAACTTGTCGTTGGACGAGCTGGTCGATAGACAAGCCAAATACTGTAAGGAAAACGATCGGTCATCCCGTGAGGATCGGATAAATTTTTAACCACGTACCATGTCGCTGTTCAGGTGCCTCAGTAGAATAGCGTTGCCGTAAAGTAGCGTCCTGTGCCCTGATCCCGTCCCTTTCCCCTACAATACCGAGGGATTACATTAAAATTTGTGACGCGGAACATCCGACCTGTGACGCTTCCAGATAGAAAATGGGTAAAGAAAAAAGAAGAAAATTAGACAAGCGTACCGATAAGAGAAGGCCATAAATGACTGCTAACAGCAGGCACGTATTCGTTCATGCTTATTGGCAACGTAAACTGGTGGCATGTTAACGTAAAAGAGTGCAGTGAAGTAGATGAGGCGCGATGCAACATACAAATACAAATGTAACGCGTTAAACATAAAAAGCACAGATGCACGTTTGACATTAATCATCGAGTACGTTCGATAGAAGAAAAGAAGAATAATAAAAAATAAAAGTTTGCTAGAAAATGATGTTACCCACAACATGAACGGAGTCCTGATGCGGTACGAAAGGTATACTTACTAATTTTTCTTGCTGCTGCAAAGAGAAACATAGCAGTTGTGAATCTCGTATTTTCTCGATTCGCCGAGTTCGTGAGTACAAGTAGATTACAAATGAGTGATAACAGTTCGGTGAACACGCCTACGTAGTCGTTCGATAGGTAAGGGGTGTGCGTTTGCGTGCGATTTCGAGGCACGCATCGAATGATTTTTGGATGGGTTGCGACGTGTACGCAACAGAAATCGGGCACTATGTACAAACGGGACGAGAAAACAATATGGAGAGACGAGAGACAATTTGTGAAATGTTACACGGCTACATTGGACGCATGCCATTGGACTAGGATATCTGTGGATGCATTCAGAAAATTCGTCTTTTACCTGAGAAGGGATCAACGCTTAAACTACTTCACAATTTTTCAAAAGACGGGGAACCGTGGGTATCTACTTTCTAAGTGCATCGTTCAAAATTGGGATAATGATGTTCGCACTTTCTACACTTTATGGCCCACTCCTACGCAAATGATATCTACATAATTACGTAACGCATGATGCAAAGGAGCGCTTGTTGCATAAATAAAAAACGCTGTAGCTGTCTTAAAAAGTAAAAAGAAACGCTATGTACAAGAACGTCTGCACGGGAAAAAGGCTCCAACGTTGGGTAGAAAAAGTCGATGGATCGTTTTACATAGTTTGTACGATAATCGGTGTATGATAATCTGTAATACAATTTAGTGTAGTAAACAAGTATACGTTACCGTCTCGGAACCGGCAGCAGTGACCAATTCCTGCAAAGCTCTCACCGAGAGAGCTTGCTCTATTACGAATACGCATTGCGACAGGTCAGGTGGTATATTCTACGGTAAGCAAAAACGGTCTAGCATTATTTTCTCTCCTGCGAGTAGTTACAGTCGGTAATTGGTCAGACGTTCACCTTGTCTGCTATATTCTCGAGGAAACAGTGCCTGTTACCGAATCCCTCGGCTGCCAGGCAAACCCTTTCACCAGTCGCTGTGCAGGACAAACATACCATGTCCTCCTACAATTCCAATTTAATATTTCATTCATTATACCGTCCCTTTGTATCGAATTACACGTGCGTCGGCAAACGCTGATCCAATTTTATATCATTTTCTCTGTTCCTTTGAAACAATCCATTCATTTTAATTAGGAATCGTACAAAGAGAGAGCGCGTGGGAGTTGGAAAAAAGTGTTCATTGATGCATAGGAATATAAATGGGACTTTTGCGAAATGATGAAATATGACGTTAGGCCAAACGGCAGATGCGCTACGGCCAGTGCCAAAACCAATTTGGACCGTCTCAAGAATTTGCAAGCACTTTTGTACAAACATACTTAGACGCGAGTCCTAAAGACTTCCAAAGCGGATTGTCAAGGAAACGATGTCAACTGTTTCTACTACGCAGACTTAGAGTCGGCGGAATGAGTCATGATCAAGTAAAACGCAATTTGTTTAAATTTGTAAGCAGAATTATTTACAAAGTACTTTCTCAAGCATATCAATTTCAAATTGTTGGATTAGAGACAAGAATTTAATAAGTAGACTATGGATTTGATTATGCATAGAGAAATTGTATCAACAGATAATATATATAAAAAATATATAGTAATATACAAAAGTGAAAGCGAAATGTATAACAGATATTTAGATTTTATTTTTTGTTTTATTTTGCATAAAAATCCTCAGTTTATTGATAAAGTACTTCTCGATGATCGTATTAGGTATATAAAATTCTGGAAAACGCGATTTCGGAATTTCGTGATCAAAATTGATACGATTTTCCACGCGTGCTACTGGATTAGCGCGGCGAATGCGCGGCTGCGCATCGGGTAACGCAATTACACGACGCCGGGGTAATTGCAATCAACGATGGACAGCAAGGTTATTTCTATCATTCGACCCGTCGCCTGGTCGTGTCGCTTGCAAAATTCAAAGTGCCTCGATCCGTTCCGGTCGCGTTAACAGTTCCGCTCCGTTACTTTACATTTTTCACGAACGCGTTTTGTGAAGGTACCGTGAATGGCACGCAGGTCACCGGTTCGCATAAGTAACAGGCGTTAATTAGCATAACGTTTGCGTGTTTCTACCGAAAGGCATGCGAGACGCGTTCGAGTGCCAAGCGGAATTCGCGAGCGGCCAGAGGCCACCGGAAATTCGCTCGTCAGAAACGCTGATGACTTTCTCGACTCGAACAGCAGATTTCCAATCAATAATTTCACAAAGCTAATCATACCGTGACCGTGATCATGATTCTCAACTACGAACATAAAAGAGAAAACTGCATGCAAACTAAATCTATTATCTGCATTGTACGGCTGACGTTGGCACGTGGATGTAAATCGGTGCATCTATACTTCGGCTGGATAATCCAATTCATGCAATAAACATTAATCGTATCGACTTCTGGCCGGTGAACCTAACTTTGCCTCGCTGAATTTCGACGGACTTTAGAAACTGGGCGTGTCTTCTGAGATGATTAGGGTTCTCAGTTTACGAGGGACAAAGTTTAGATTAATTCCTCGATAGAATATGAGGGAAACATTAATCTTTCCGATAAGCGTGTAATCTAGGAGTCCAACGTTTCCATCAAATTAGCAAATCAATGCGATGTCGTTCTACATATGTTTTGAGCGTCGGTGGAAAATATAATAAAATATAATCGCACGTTGTTAGAGGAACGGACGTGTTAATTTAAGCAGCGACCGTGCTAATTATCGATCGGTATCTCGATTCTACGGAGCTTTTAGCGCGATTGTCGCAGCCACTTATTTCGTTACAATCGTATGAACCTTTGGCCAGGTTAATGGGCCATTCTTCACGTTCCGTACGGAGCCACTCGAGTTATTAACACGAATGCGAGGCCGGTTTTCGTAGTGGAATCTTTAATGAAAGGGATACGAGGTACATATCGATCATACGGAACAATGCATCGTCGATTGCTAAAATTAACTGTCGCCACGCTCTTAAAGAAGACGGCCGAGAGTCTACAGAGAAGACTTTAAAGACTGTAGCAATTAATTATTATTTTTAATTAACCGGTTGATTGTTGCTCGAGCTAGCTACCAGCGCAACCGGGCCGAGTGGCCAGGTGTCAACAGTTGTTGACTTAATTAATGCTCGTTGCAAACTAGAGCTCGCGACATCGTTTTTTACTCACGTCCATACGTCTCATGAACATTGTTTGTGATTTCAAGGCTTGCCAGATTGATTTACAGCTAAAAGCGATTTCTCGATTCTGCGAAAATGTTTTAATATCCCGGTGGATATTTTAAACCGTGTTTAATAAGTAAGAGTTCGCGAGATTGAAAACAACGAGGAAAAAAATTGGAAAATCGTGTTACGATCCTATTTCAGTTCCTCGCGGAGCGGAGCGAAACTGATTTATTACGCTCGCTTTACGGTAGCTCGGGCAAGGTCATCAAGTAATTTCTAAAACTGGGTATATATACGCGGCGCCGACGTTAAAGCGAACGAATTAAAATATAAATTTCGTCTAATCCGATTAGCACCTGGCAGTAAACAGAGAGCGAAACGCGACGCAATCGCTCGGATTAATAACAGAATTTATCGATTCCATATGCTAAACATAAAGAGAGCAGGAAAGAAGAGAAAGATTTACATGCAAGAAAACCGTGTTCTTTTATTACAAAGATAAACTTGCATGAAGGCCGGTCAGTATCGATGCTCAATTTGAGCGATCCAATGCAACGAAACTGGCCGACGAATATTTCAAATGTTTTTTGGCCGTTTGGACATTTTGAATTTCGGCCACAAATGTACTTCAAATCTTCAAGTAAAACTTGACATCATAATCACAACAATAGAATATGGATAGACCACTGGGCATCGAAGATCCCGACGCCAGGTGAGACACTTTTGATTCAATTCAGTTTTGATTCAACAAGGTAATCCGTATGGAAACGGGGTTAACCAATATGTCAGCCAGATCGTTTTCGAGTCTATTTGTATCGAAGATCTGTTGCTCACGTGATCGCGAGCGTTTCGCATGGTCATAACCCTTTCGTGCAGAAGGTTAATGGGATAATGATCATAAGTTTGCTGGGAGAACAGTCGACTCCTCGAGAACACTTGAAGAGCTTGCAACTTGGACAATTTCAATTCTGTGTCCCACAAAGTTAGAGCATGGTTAAGAAATTCGGAAAGGGGGATCGATAATGTTATTCCTTTTCGCTTAGGTACACATTCTGTTATGATTCCAAGTCACGAACACCACTTGGAGGCGTTTAGCGCTCCGGAACGAAATTACACGATATCGTATAATTTAATTAGCTTAGCAATTTTCTTCTCGGATTCATCTAATCGAAATCAAAGAATCTCGTAGATCACGTTTGTTTATCGAAATTATTCCTGTGAAATTTCCAAATTTGAATTAGTTTCTCTCGGAACTGAATGTCTCAAATCAAATGTTGGATAGAATTGCGTTTAAGGATGTGCAAATCGAATTGAGAACTAAAATTGGAACGTTGATAATTCTTCGGATAGAAACTTAACACGTGGCGAAGAATCTCCTGATGGGTGCCCGGTGGCGGGTCCGTTGACCGAAAGAGGAGGAGGGAAGTGTTGTCGTTGTCGTAAGCGGAGCCGAAGCCGTAGCCGTAGGCGACGAAGAAGGAGGAGGAGGCGCTCTTCAAGGAGGAGGCGCTCTTCAAGGAGGAGGAAATGCATTTGCAAACCGCGCAGCAGGCGGCGAAGACGCCTGATTCTCTCACCCAATCCCTTTATCATCTTCTATCTGGAAATGTACTTTAAGAATCCCGGTAAACGGGTGACAGAAGTGGCTCGGAGGGCGGGGAGGAGGTGGTGCGCCATGTCGGAGAACAGAAAGAGAAAATACTACAAGCTCGCGTGCAGGATGAGGAAAGGATGCGGGAAGCGCTGATTTCTTCTGACTCCCGTTTCGCTCCCCTGACGTCAGCCGTTACCGTCGACGGATAAAATGCGACCTTAGCCTCGCGTTACAAAAAATATTTCGCAATACGAAACGCGAGGATCGACAAACGTAAAAGAGTCACGTCGTCCACGTCCCATGAGTAATCTCTAAATTCGAATTTTAATTCGCTGTTCGACACGACTGTACTTCGTGCGCGTACTCACTTTTTTGCTGATCTTGTATTTTTATACCTGACGAGAAATATACGTGTTTTCATTTGTAAAGACTTTGACGGAGGAATTAATAGTGGAAGGGTAGGAAAAATCGATGGACACGCGTGGCGTTGTTGGTAAACGCGTACCGATAACGGAACCGCGTGAGATGTATTTTTATTAGGGGCGGGTATTAGAGTCGCGCATCGAGCGCAGCTTACGAAGCTCAAGGCTGCGGCTACCCTCTCGGTCACCATGCTCGATCCTTGCGATCCGAACGGGGTCAAGGTCGTTCGGCGCGAGAACTTTAAGTGCTTCAACGATTCATTGAGCGTGCACCTCGTCCCAACGGTAAATCGCGATTTTATGCAAGCTTCCGCAACGTACGAGCGACGTTGTCACCGTAAACCAACGCGTCCACCGGCACGAAGGCTTAAGCGGATGTATCCAACGGTGTTGCTCATTTCCTCCCTAAATGCGTTTAAGCTTCCGAATCCCGCTAGGTCTTCCGAATTGTCGCGGTACATGTTACCATGCGACGCGATCGTTCGATAACGCGCGCTTTTCTACTATTCCCACGTGATACCCGGTTCCCGACGTTCACGCATCTTAACGTATCGCGTGATTCCGGTGCCGTTCAATATTCATCAAATATTGCATTTCTCTATTGGATCAACGTTTGCATGCCACGAACCACCTGCCTACGGTGTCATACTTCAACTTCTCAACAACCATTTCAACCCTTCTTACCAGGGTTGAAATTTCATTTAATTCAAATAGTATTATTAACGTCATCCTTTTAGTCATATCATTCAATATAGTATACTTTGAAAAGTTAGTTTGTAAATAAATTTGGGAAAGCTCACCGTGCGAAGGAACGATACGTCATCCTGCTCGGAACCACCCTCGCTGTCAGCCATCCCGGTAGATTTTCACTCACTGTGGTTTATCGTTTGGCCCGGTTCTCTGAGTTCCGTGAACTCCAACCAGGAAGCGAATAGGGCGCGGATGATACGCGGTCACACGCGGTCGCGATCCGACATCGTCTCACCCTTCCGGTGGGCACGCACCCTGGTCGCCGGCGGATAGATCACTTTTCACGCTGCGCCGTGCAACGGCGAACACCACCAGCCACCGACGTTCTAACCTACGATGGTGCACCGATGATCAGCCACTACTGAACCAAGGGTGGCTTTCTCGCGACACCCCCGACCACCCTGCGCAAGCGCCCGTTTCCTTCAATCAAATTCCGCATGCTCGAAATTTCATCGTTAAACGACCCGCTCCACGCATTTATTATTGTTGTTTTCGACAATCCGCCTACGCTTAGGTCAACGTTAGAACAACCGCGTAACTTTTCTAATTAACGAGCAATTGTGTTGGGAATTTCAGTTAAGGGTTAAAACGAAGTTTAATCATTTTTGTGATATTCTGGTCGACATAGAATTTTGAGCACAGGTACTTTTGAGCATCGATACACGATAGGATAATTGTGCGGTTTTTTTATTAATAGATATTTCAGGAATTTTTTTTAGGGCGGGAATTCAATCATTTTTTTAATCGGTTGTTTTGACGATTTGAAGTGGGTTTAGAATTTCCACCACGTCAATGAATCGACGCGTTCGATAGGTTTGTTCTAATCGGATTTGGATATTCGGTGACAGGAATGTCTGTTTGGAGGATCATTGAAACAACGCTGTAAACTATGAAAGCACTCTTGACATCCTCAACAATTCCAGTTGAGCATTTTATGACATCTTACGAATGGAGAAGATTTCGCTACTTGAAAACCTTGAGGAAACTTTAATTGGGTATTCCGTTTCTGCGAACTCTAAAGCCAGCCCTCCGAAGAGAAATAAATTCACTTCAAAAGTCGGTCCAGACCTTGTCTTACTCCGAAGAGAAGTAATTACGGTGACCCGAAGCCGTGCTCTTGTAATCCAACAAAGTTCATAGTAAAAATTAGAATTCGTGGGCGTGATTAATCGCCGTCATTACTGTAGACACCGTGATTGGTAACGGTGACGTTAATTGCGACGGCATTGATATCTATCCACGGTGTTATCGGTTTTTACTATTTACGTAATGAACGTGCGTCAATTAAAGCGCGGAAGCCCGCTTACTGCGATATAAATTCTACACGGATTCATATAAAAATAGTATAACCATCCCCTGCTTCCGGTTGAAGGCTGAACATGTGTGACTCACTCATTGCATTAGTTCCAGAAAATTCAGTGGATTAATTATACAGACTGAGTCAGTAATAAATACCATACGATAATTGTTTAATGATCTTACTAAAACGTGTATGAATTTATTATATGTGATTCGGATTATTAAGTGGATTTATCCTTGCACTTGACAATTTCATACTGGCTCACCCTGTACATGATAATCCCTGCAAATCCAATTTCGATTAAGTGCGGAGCGATCGATAATCGAATGAACATTGCCCGAGCTTTAATCAGCTAATTAAACAATACGGTGACAACGTGGCGAACGGACACGTTTCAAGCCGGTCCCATTTCATTCTGGTGTCTATTTCCAGCCACTGGGCAGAAATAGATGCATTTACCACTCACCGAGATATCCGTGTGCTTGGCCGTGTCTACACTCGAATTAGAAATAGTGCTGCGTTAAAACACGAAGGTTAAGGATATCGCGAATCGAACGACGTTCGAGTCCATCGATAAATCGTCGTCCCGCTGACTGGCAACGGATCAACGCTGGATATTGTGTTCCCGTGCTAAATATTTCAATTCTCGTATAGCAACGAGAAAATACATTCTGTCATTGCTTAGAGGCGTCAATGTATTCGTCGGAGTTGCGCAATTTTGGAAATTCGTTGCCAGAATGCATATACGTGCTCGAACGATCGAGAATCGTTCGGCCAAATCTAATAATCCTTATAGAATATTTCTATGATTTTTTATCTTTCTCCACTCCGCGTTTTATTCGCTATAACGCTAATTAGAAAATCTCAAGAACATGCCTGTAATTTTGAATTCGTTGCCAAAATACATGTAGCTACTCAGACGATCGAGAATCGTCCAAATGTAATAATCCCTGTACGATATTCCCCTGCTTTTCGTTTTCCTTCCACTATCTGTTGTTATCACTAATTAGAAAAGCTTGGAAACGAGTTCTAATTAAAATGGAACACCAACTTCCGAGAGGAACTCGCGGAATCGCGGTCAACTTTTACGCAGCCACACGCGCCGTTCGCATCGAGATCGATCCCCCGTCCGCAATGCAAACAGTAACGCACGCCGCATTACCTTCGAACTTCACGCAAATTTTCTCCACTTCACTTGGCCTAACGAAAAGAAATTCAACCCCGAGGTTCACCTTCGTCGAACGATTCTCACTGTGCGCTCTCACTCACTTTTTGAATGGAGTCGATTTCTGATCGATCCCGGATCGAGCCAGGAGGCGATCGTGGGGGGATGGATGGGCTGGACCTTTCGTTTTCTCCGTCGGGCCCCACCGACGGAATTCGTGTCGAGGCTCGAGCGGTTCTGCCGCGGTGCCGAGCGGAATGGAGCGAGCGGCGAGCGAGCGGCTCTACCCGGCTATTTTCAGCCTCGAGCCGAGCCCGCGTCGTCTCGCGTCGCGACGCTGTCCGCGGAACGAACGCGATTACGATTATTTCTCGTCTATCATTCATAGAAAATTAAGAGATAAATCTGATAAACAGTAATTCTCGTAAGTAAAATTATCTTGTTATATAAAATAATTTTATGCAAAGGCTAACAGAATTTCATGTATGATTTTTAATCTGAAGAATCTTGAATTTAATTTTAAGTTTATGCCTTGTACATTGGCAAGTATGACTAATACAGCGAAGAATGTTGTGCATTTATATTTACAAATTTCATTGATCTGATTTCATAATTTCGTAATTTGCCACGAAAGCTTGCCAGGTGCGTTTGTGAAAATGGAATTCGAGCACAAAACACACCCCAACAGTGAACGTACGAAACGTTTTGTACGAGAGAAGCTCTAAAGCTCGCCACCGACAGAGAGTAAGCTCGGGAATATCGATCGGCTTCATCGGTTCTCGACTGCTGGTAGTCGTCCGTATCTCAGCAGCTAATAAAGTAGAACAGGGGTTGCTCGGGGGATTTTTATAAAGGAGCACTTGATACTTACCTCGACACCAGATGGCGAGGTAACTCACCCCTTTTCGTAATTTCAAATAAGGGTTGAAACAACAATGACACAGTTATGTAAAATTTTGTTTCCTTTGTATATATCAAGTTTACAATGAAAATCATCGATGCAATTCTTCTGGCTGAGAGCGATAAATCTTCAAGCTCAGTTTTTTTTTTTAAACCTGGCTACCGGTTGATTGACTTGCCTTGATCGATGGTCATCGCAGATTTATTGCGCAACAGCAGGGGAACACGTGATAAATCCTTCCTGCGTCGCGCGATTTCTGGAGAAAAAAACCGTCAGATTTCCGTAGCACAGGATTGATCCAAGTGTCACGCGATACTTTATTATGTGGGTAGAAGGAGCGTCGTTACCTCATTTTATTTACATGCAATCGACCCGAGACGCGGGTCTATCGGCGTGCCGAGGTGGCCATAAATTCTTCTCGCAAATTAAACGAAATTCGGGGGTCTGAGCCGAAGAAAGTTGGAGGCGGGACTCAAAATGGCAGTAGCCGAGCGTGAAATATCGTTGACAAATGGCCGAGTCCCCGCGATTCTTCACCCGGGCGCGGTGGCAATAAGCCGCGCGTCAAACGCGAGGAATTATTGACTTTATCTGTCTCCGCGCGCCCCCTCTTTACAGCTTATAGCTGTAGCGCGGCAAATACGCGGTGGCTTTTTATCGAATATGGCAAACTCACCTAGACAATAAATCGTCTTAACCCGACCCGGGTGATCCCTTTATTGCCGGGCGCCCCCCCGCTCCCCCTTCGAACGATCGGCCGACTACTACTTTCGTGCTACTTCGCGCAAATAAATTTGCACCGGCACCCGGAGCCTGCACGCGGGGCTCGATTCTCCGCGCCGAGGGAAAGCGTAATTTATTTTCACCCGTCCGCACCGAAGGCAATTGCATCATTTATATACGGAGCCGGGGTTGAAATTTGAAATTAAACCTTTGTCTTGACCGGTGAGATCCTTCGTTAAGGAACTCGCCGGAATTTACAATTCATTACCACTAAGAATAGGCAATCTGAGAATTAAAGAGGACGCACGTAATCTGATCGAATTGTATTTTTAATTGTTAATACGGAATAATGGCGAGCATAATATTTGCCGGTTCCCAGGAACA
>SMSR01008937.1:0-12615 GCA_019453355.1 Ceratina japonica | reverse complement strand
GGTGGTGGTAACGAGGTCGCGAACGAATACTATTATACCGAAAATAATTTGACTTACCCGCCTTGCATTGACGACAACAACGCAACGGGTTCTCCGAAACGTTTATCGCTTGACGATAGGTAAAATATACATATACGAGAGATCGTGCTTTTAAAAACCTAGCTGTCACACACCACCCCCCCTTCCTTCCTTCCTCTCCGGACTGAAGTATATACTCTAACGATCATCGTCCTGAACCCCTGAAAAACCGACTACCTTCGGCACTCTTTGACACGGGAGCGACAACCGATGTTTATAATGAAGTACTTCTGCTCTTCTTTTTTAGACTCGAGCTCGAGTTGGGGATTAAGAAACAGAACGGTGTTCCGAACGAGTACGACGGCTTCAACTCGCCCGTGTGTTACCCGTCGCCGAACCAGCAACAGCACCTGTATCGTCAGCCGCCCACCACCGTCCTACAGGTACATACGTTCATTTCGCGTCGACGGACGTTACTTAATTCGTGGTTTAAGGATGTTCTGGAGGCACAATCGGAGACAGAAGTATATAAAATTCGAAATTCGTCAATATATTGGCAATGGAGGCTATTTATCATGTATATTTTGTATTAAAAATATAGATTAATTCGATAGAAGAATGTAGAATATAGAATAATAATGGAAGTATATAGGAGAATATAGGATATAGAGAAATAATAATTAGCTATAATCAAACTGAACCTCTTCAAAGTATAAGACTATAGAATAATAATAACACAGTTACCATCAATCTAAATTTCTTCTAACTATAAGAATATAGAATAACAATGCTAGAAGAATATAGAATATAGAATAATAATAATAATTTTAGTTACAATCAGACTAAATCTCTTCAAAATATAAGAATATAGAACAATGACAATAGAAGAATATAGAATTCAGAACGCTAATAATAGAATAGTATATAGAAGAATATAGGATATAGAATAATAATAATACAATTAGTTACAATCAAACTAAATCTCTTCAAAGTATAAGAATATAGAATATAGAATAATGACAATAGAAAAATACAGAATTAAGGACACATGTAATAGAAGAATATAGGATATAGAATAATAATAATACAATTAGTTAAAATCAAACTAAATCTCTTCAAAGTATAAGAATATAGAATATAGAATAATGACAATAGAAGAATACAGAATTAAGGACACTTGTAATAGAAGAATATAGGATATAGAATAATAATAATACAATTAGTTAAAATCAAACTAAATCTCTTCAAAATTTAAGAATATAGAATTTAGAACACTTATAATAGAGAAGTATATAGAAGAATATAGGATATAGAATAATGAAAATAAAATTAGTTACAATCAGACTAAATCTCTTCAAAGTATAAGAATATAGAATATAGAATAATGACAATAGAAGAATACAGAATTAAGGACACTTGTAATAGAAGAATATAGGATATAGAATAATAATAATACAATTAGTTAAAATCAAACTAAATCTCTTCAAAGTATAAGAATATAGAATATAGAATAATGACAATAGAAGAATACAGAATTAAGGACACTTGTAATAGAAGAATATAGGATATAGAATAATAATAATACAATTAGTTAAAATCAAACTAAATCTCTTCAAAATTTAAGAATATAGAATTTAGAACACTTATAATAGAGAAGTATATAGAAGAATATAGGATATAGAATAATGAAAATAAAATTAGTTACAATCAGACTAAATCTCTTCAAAGTATAAGAATATAGAATATAGAATAATGACAATAGAAGAATACAGAATTAAGGACACTTGTAATAGAAGAATATAGGATATAGAATAATAATAATACAATTAGTTAAAATCAAACTAAATCTCTTCAAAGTATAAGAATATAGAATATAGAATAATGACAATAGAAGAATACAGAATTAAGGACACTTGTAATAGAAGAATATAGGATATAGAATAATAATAATACAATTAGTTAAAATCAAACTAAATCTCTTCAAAATTTAAGAATATAGAATTTAGAACACTTATAATAGAGAAGTATATAGAAGAATATAGGATATAGAATAATGAAAATAAAATTAGTTACAATCAGACTAAATCTCTTCAAAGTATAAGAATATAGAATATAGAATAATGACAATAGAAGAATACAGAATTAAGGACACTTGTAATAGAAGAATATAGGATATAGAATAATAATAATACAATTAGTTAAAATCAAACTAAATCTCTTCAAAGTATAAGAATATAGAATATAGAATAATGACAATAGAAGAATACAGAATTAAGGACACTTGTAATAGAAGAATATAGGATATAGAATAATAATAATACAATTAGTTAAAATCAAACTAAATCTCTTCAAAATTTAAGAATATAGAATTTAGAACACTTATAATAGAGAAGTATATAGAAGAATATAGGATATAGAATAATGAAAATAAAATTAGTTACAATCAGACTAAATCTCTTCAAAGTATAAGAATATAGAATATAGAATAATGACAATAGAAGAATACAGAATTAAGGACACTTGTAATAGAAGAATATAGGATATAGAATAATAATAATACAATTAGTTAAAATCAAACTAAATCTCTTCAAAGTATAAGAATATAGAATATAGAATAATGACAATAGAAGAATACAGAATTAAGGACACTTGTAATAGAAGAATATAGGATATAGAATAATAATAATACAATTAGTTAAAATCAAACTAAATCTCTTCAAAATTTAAGAATATAGAATTTAGAACACTTATAATAGAGAAGTATATAGAAGAATATAGGATATAGAATAATGAAAATAAAATTAGTTACAATCAGACTAAATCTCTTCAAAGTATAAGAATATAGAATATAGAATAATGACAATAGAAGAATACAGAATTAAGGACACTTGTAATAGAAGAATATAGGATATAGAATAATAATAATACAATTAGTTAAAATCAAACTAAATCTCTTCAAAGTATAAGAATATAGAATATAGAATAATGACAATAGAAGAATACAGAATTAAGGACACTTGTAATAGAAGAATATAGGATATAGAATAATAATAATACAATTAGTTAAAATCAAACTAAATCTCTTCAAAATTTAAGAATATAGAATTTAGAACACTTATAATAGAGAAGTATATAGAAGAATATAGGATATAGAATAATGAAAATAAAATTAGTTACAATCAGACTAAATCTCTTCAAAGTATAAGAATATAGAATATAGAATAATGACAATAGAAGAATACAGAATTAAGGACACTTGTAATAGAAGAATATAGGATATAGAATAATAATAATACAATTAGTTAAAATCAAACTAAATCTCTTCAAAGTATAAGAATATAGAATATAGAATAATGACAATAGAAGAATACAGAATTAAGGACACTTGTAATAGAAGAATATAGGATATAGAATAATAATAATACAATTAGTTAAAATCAAACTAAATCTCTTCAAAATTTAAGAATATAGAATTTAGAACACTTATAATAGAGAAGTATATAGAAGAATATAGGATATAGAATAATGAAAATAAAATTAGTTACAATCAGACTAAATCTCTTCAAAGTATAAGAATATAGAATATAGAATAATGACAATAGAAGAATACAGAATTAAGGACACTTGTAATAGAAGAATATAGGATATAGAATAATAATAATACAATTAGTTAAAATCAAACTAAATCTCTTCAAAGTATAAGAATATAGAATATAGAATAATGACAATAGAAGAATACAGAATTAAGGACACTTGTAATAGAAGAATATAGGATATAGAATAATAATAATACAATTAGTTAAAATCAAACTAAATCTCTTCAAAATTTAAGAATATAGAATTTAGAACACTTATAATAGAGAAGTATATAGAAGAATATAGGATATAGAATAATGAAAATAAAATTAGTTACAATCAGACTAAATCTCTTCAAAGTATAAGAATATAGAATATAGAATAATGACAATAGAAGAATAGAGAATTAAGGACACTTGTAATAGAAGAATATAGGATATAGAATAATAATAATACAATTAGTTAAAATCAAACTAAATCTCTTCAAAATATAAGAATATAGAATATAGAATAATGACAATAGAAGAATACAGAATTAAGGACACTTGTAATAGAAGAATATAGAATATAGAATAATAATAATAATTTCAGTTAAAATCAAACTAAATCTCTTCAAAATTTAAGAATATAGAATTTAGAACACTTATAATAGAGAAGTATATAGAAGAATATAGGATATAGAATAATGAAAATAAAATTAGTTACAATCAAACTAAATCTCTTCAAAGTATAAGAATATAGAATATAGAATAATGACAATAGAAGAATACAGAATTAAGGACACTTGTTATAGAAGAATATAGGATATAGAATAATAATAATACAATTAGTTAAAATCAAACTAAATCTCTTCAAAGTATAAGAATATAGAATATAGAATAATGACAATAGAAGAATACAGAATTAAGGACACTTGTAATAGAAGAATATAGGATATAGAATAATAATAATACAATTAGTTAAAATCAAACTAAATCTCTTCAAAATTTAAGAATATAGAATTTAGAACACTTATAATAGAGAAGTATATAGAAGAATATAGGATATAGAATCATGAAAATAAAATTAGTTACAATCTAACTAAATCTCTTCAAAATATAAGAATATAGAATATACAATAATGACAATAGAAGAATACAGAATTAAGGACACTTGTAATCGAAGTATATAGGATATAGAATAATAATAATACAATTAGTTAAAATCAAACTAAATCTCTTCAAAATTTAAGAATATAGAATTTAGAATAATGACAATAGAAGAATACAGAATTAAGGACACTTGTAATTGAAGAATATAGAATATAGAATAATAATAATAATTTCAGTTACAATCAGACTAAATCTCTTCGAAATATAAGAATATAGAATATAGAATAATGACAATAGAAAAATACAGAATTAAGGACACTTGTAATAGAAGAATATAGGATATAGAATAATAATAATACAATTAGTTACAATCAAACTAAATTTCTTCAAAATTTAAGAATATAGAATTTAGAACACTTATAATAGAGAAGTATATAGAAGAATATAGGATATAGAATAATAGTAATACAATTAGTTAAAATCAATCTAAATCTCTTCAAAATTTAAGAATACAGAATTTAGAACACTTATAATAGAGAAGTATATAGAAGAATATAGGATATAGAATAATGAAAATAAAATTAGTTACAATCAAACTCAATCTCTTCAAAATATAAGAATATAGAATAATAATAACAGAAGAATATAGAAAAATAATAATACAATTAGCTACAATCCCACTAAGTCTCTTCAAAATATGAGAATATTGAATAATAATATTCTGATATTATAATACTCTAATGTTCCAATATTCCAATGATCTAATAATCTAATATTGCAATATTCCAATATTATAATGATCTAATAATCTAATATTTCTATATTTCTATATTCCAGTGCTCTAATATTCCAATATTCTAATATTCGCACATTCGACTATTTCAACATTCCAATATTCTAGTGATATCCTAATATTCCAATATTGCAATATTCCAATATTCCAATATTCTAATGATCTAATAATCTAATAATCTGATATTCTAATATCTTAATTTTCTAATATTCTAATATTCTAATATTCCACCAGTCCAATATTCTAATGATATTTTAATATTCCAATATTCAATGATCTAATAATCTGATATATTCCTGTATTCTAATATTCCAACATTCCAATATTCTAGTGTGATATCCTAATATTCTAATATTCTAATATTCCAATAATCCAGTAGTTTAAGATTCCAATATTTAATATTCTAATATTCTAATATATTCTAATATTCGAATATTCCAATATTCCAATATTCCAATATTCCAGTAGTTTATGATTCCAATATTCTAGTATTCCAATATTCCAATATTCTAATATTCTAATATTCCAATATTCCCATATTCCAATATTCCAATATTCCAATATTCCAATATTCCAATATTCTAATATTCCAATATTCCAGTAGTTTAAGATTCCAATATTCCAGTAGTTTAAGATTCCAATATTTAATATTCTAATATTCCAATATTCCAATATTCTAATATATTCCAATATTCCAATATTATATTATTCCAATAATCCAATACCCCAATATTTAAATATTACAAAATTCCAATATTCTAATGATCTAATAATCTAATATTCCAATATTTGTGAATTCAAGTACTTTAATATTACAATATGGTAATGATCTAATATTCTAATATTCCAATATTGCAATATTCCAATATTCCAATATTCTAATGATCTAATAATCTAATAATCTGATTTTCTAATATCTTAATTTTCTAATATTCTAATATTCCACCAATCCAATATTCTAATATTTTAATATTCCAATATTCTATTGATCTAATAATCTGATATTCCTGTATTCTAATATTCCAATATTCTAGTGATATCCTAATATTCCAATATTGCAATATTCCAATATTCTAATGATCTAATAATCTGTTTTAATAATACATTCCTTTTTATATAGAAAATCTCCAGAACATTCTTTTTTTATATCCTCTATCAACCTCCAGAACCTCCTTAATTCTGTCTCTTACGCCGTTAACCCTTTCCATAGGTGGGGAACGTGTTGCAAGTGGTGCCAGCGGACTTCAACGGGCCGTCGTCGACGCGCCCCAGAGACCCAACCGGGCCATCGTCTTCCTCCTCGTCGGCTCCGATCGTCCGAGGTTCGAACCAAGTAGTCCGCGTGGGTAACGTCCTCCAAGTGGTGCCCACTTCCATGGACTGGAGCGGACAGGGTTCCACCGGCGCCGAACAATCAACCACCGGGCCGCTGATGTACCCGGCGACGGTCCCCCAACCCTCCCCCGCGTCTCACGTCCCCCTATCGGTGCCTGTTCCAGTGCCACCCGTACCCATGCCGGTGCCAGCCGTACCGTCCTCGTTGTCCTCTACGTCGGCCGGTTCCTGTTCCCTCTCGCCGATGCCCTTGTCCGTCCCTGTCCCTGTTCCCGTTCCTGTACCCGTTCCTGCCTCGGCGACGGCGGTGCTCACAATGGGACAGGCTGCTTATACCAGAACGGAAGTCGCAGCGGCCAGTGAGTAACGGTTCCTCTTCTCTTCGGTTTCTTCTTCTCTTCGGTCCGAGACCTTGTATAGTATTCGAACGGTAACTTCACGTATTGTGTTTCATTGTAGAAGCGCCAGTACAGCCGGTGTACAATTACGAAGCGATCCTTGAAATGCGCCGGAAGGAGCAGGAGGAGCGGAAACGGGTGCGGGAGATGAAACGGAAGGAGAAGGAACGTAGGCGAATCGAGAGGATCAATCGTCGCGCGTTGAGGTTATTGGAGAAGAGTAATCTGCGTCAGGCGGAGAGCCAGAGGAAGAGCTCGTTCCTGGATCCGGCGGTGTTGAAGGCTCTAAGGGAAACTGAAGAGAACGCTGAAGCGACGCCGGGAGAACGTCAACAGCAGACTACTACTACTACTTCTTCTTCTTCTTCTGTTGTGGAAGACGAAGAGTCTTCGGTGGCTGTTGAAGAGGGCGAAGACGACGAAGACGAGGACGAGGTTGAAGACGACGAGATGCTCGAGTACGAAGAGGAACGGCCGGAGTTGGACGAGAACGATGAAGAGGAGGAAGAGAAGGTGAAGGCGAGTAGAGCGAAGAACGACGCCGAAGGCGACGACGAACCGGTTGTCGTTGAGACGAAGAGGAAAAGGCAGGAGGAACGCAGACGACTGCGCGAGGCGAAAAGGAAGGAGAAGGAACGCAGGCGGGCAGAGAGAATCGATCGGCGAACTCTTCGGTTGTTGGAAAAGACCGATCCGCGTCTGAGCCAACGGAAGAGCTCGGTTTTAGACCCGACGTCCATTTTGAAGGCTCTGCAAGAAGACGAGGATCAAGAGGCGGAGGTACACCGGCAGACTTCTAGTACGATAGAAGGGAAAGAGTCGGTCGAACAGGACGAGGATGATAATGAAGAGGAAGAGAACGAAGAGGACGAGATGCTCGACGACGAGGACGAACAACCCGAAGAGGACGAAGAAGACGAGGAGGAAAGGAGTAAAGTAAAGGAGGATAACGAAGATGGGATCGCTGAGATTGCAATGTTTGACGAGACGACTGTCGCTGGTGGTAATAAAGTACAGACTGAGACGGAGTCGAAGGCGTGGCTCGAGTTACCGCCGCCGCCTCTGAAGGGGATCCTCGTCGCCCCAGGATTCAGGTAAAACTACTGCCAACCGTTTCTATGATTCTTATCTACGACTTGCAGTGCGATAAAAGTATTAATAACCGATTTATATTTAACTTCGCAGGAGGACGTCGTCGTCGTCGGTTCCTAACGGCGCCGCCAGCCTGGACGACTTACTGTCGTCCAGTCCTGAACGCGACAACAGCGGCGGCGACAATACGGACAAAGGGGACGACGACGAGCTGAACGAAGACGAACTCGACGAATGTCGACCGGGGAGTAAATCGAAGAGGAGGTCGAGGTCGAGGAGGAAACGGATGCAGAGGAACAGGAAGTTCGTGCAGTTCGCGGACGGGATTAAACCCGGCGAGGGCACCAGTCCGAGCGGCGGCGAGGGAGACATGCCTTCGCCGCCGCCGCCGCCGCCGCCTCCGACCACGCCGCGAAGTGGAGGAGCCCATTCCGGCGACGCCCGAGGGAGATCCAGTTCCAGGAAGAGCAGTAGAAAGCAAGAGAAGAGGACACGGTTACCGAAGACTAAGAAGAAAGTCAAGGTTCGTTTTCACGTTCCTCTGGTTTTCTTTTTGTCCCCGTCACTACTTTACAGTTCGTCTAAATCTGATTTCCACGTAGGTGAAGATAATAAAACTGAAGAAACCGCGTGTCACACCGTTAACGGCGATGATGATGGACGACTCCGACGAACTGGACGACCGTTCGCCGCCCCCGCCGCCGCCAGGCTCTCCACCGCCGCCGCACCTTTGGCCGAGCTACCTCTCGGCTTACAACGCGAACAATCGTGCGAACGAGGCTCAGTCGTCGGGTCCAGTTTCCGGCAGCGCGGTCCAAGCGGTCGCCCAGCCCCCGCCGCCCACTCCGTTGCCCCTTTTGGTTCCTCCTCCTCCTCTGAACTACACGATACAACCTTGCACGAAGGCGTGAGTCCTTAGACCATGCATACGGTCTAAACCTCGTTCTTGTTCTAATTAGTGTTCGGTACGAAGGAGGTGTGAGATCCTGGAGTCTTTTAATCGTTAGGATAGAATGTAACGGGAGTTCAAATCAGAAATCAATCGTATCATATAAAAAACCGTCGGTCGATGGACCATCGATGGACCATCGATGGACCATCGATGGACTATTCGATCAGAGTTCGCGGTCACTCTGTATTAGTGACAGGATTATTATTTGAAGGTAACAGTTTTTGTAAATAGATTTATTGAGAGTCGCGGATTATAGGGAGTTACGTCGTTTTGACGAGTTCGCGTTACGTTCATATTATATTTTTCGATATGAATACAGATGAAGAGCCTCTCGACGCTCGACAACAACAACGTGTATTGTACAAACACACTCTACGTGTACGTACGAGAGTTGACAATGATCGTTGAAGTAACTGCGACCGAGGCAAACTTACCATTGTATATTTTACCTTTTTAGTTCAATGATTAATCGATTTAAGCGTAGTTCCTGATTTTATACAATATCTTTTTCCCTGTTTCTCTCCGTCTTCAATCGCGGCCGAGTTTATTCGCATTTAGAACGATTTGTATATATAGCTATGTTAGACAAGTTTCTAAATCATTGACATGAAACGACATGAAACAAAACGAAGGAGAGAGTTCAGACCGTTCGTTATCTGTACAAACATACGTCGCCCGACGAACGTGTGTACGACCAGAGACGATCTCCGGCGCGACTATAACAAAACGTATTTTCTTCTCTCGAGGATCCACTGCTGCTGAATCTTCCACCCTCGTCAGCTGTAGAGAATCGTCTATTTGTAAGAAATAAATGAAATTTGATAATGATATCTTGTCCGATTAATTTCGCAAACGAATCCGCGAGAAACCGCTCAAGGACAGATAAGAATTTTTTATGCTTGCCACTGCATGTGTCAGAGCGGATCAGTTCCACCGTGTTAACAACAACGACAGCTGTGCATTCCGCGCGCTCGGAATCTTTCTATAGAGGAAGGACGCGAAGAGGAATCGTTGTACGATGAAGGTAGCTGTGGTCGGCGGCGGAGTAATTGGCTTAACTACTAGCCTGCAATTGACGAACGAGTTGCGCAACGCCGAGGTGACCGTTTTTGCGTCCGACTTCGATGACACGGTCAGTCACGTGGCCGCCGGACTGTTCAGAATCGGCTCGTCTTATTCCGGACCAACGGAACAAATAACAAGGTCCTACTCGAACTCTTAACCTTAATCGTCGATTGAATTAATATATTTGAATAAATGATGTTTGTAGGGAATGGATTCGAGACTCGTACGAATATTACGACGATATCCGCAAACGTGAAGATGCCTCCGTCGCCGGTGTAACGAGTATTTCTGGCTACTTGTTCGCCAACTCTTCTCCGGACGCTGTCAAAGTTCGTCGCCTTATCTCCAGAACTGTTTTTAGACTCGCACCAACATCGCCAGCGGCGATTATCTATGTTTATAATGAACGTGATTTGTCTGTTGCGTTTAAAATAGAATCGGTGGCTGGAGGGGTTGGTACCGATTTATAGAAGAGTCGACGACGAAGAGTTCCGGCTGGTGGAGGGCGACTGGAAGTACGGTTCGTTCTTCACGACTCTGCTCACCGAGTGTAACTTGCATCTACCATGGGCACGTGAGAAGTAACGTGACTTAACATCTTGTCTCCTTATCTGTGTCCGTAAAACGAGCTTCACTATCTTTGAAAATTTCTATGTTCGCTCGACGGCGTGCACCCAGATTGAAAGAGAACGGGGTGAAATTCGAGACGAGGACGATTAATTCTCTTAAGGAACTCGCGTCCGATTGGGATCTGATCGTAAACTGCACGGGGCTCGGCGCACGGTCCTTGTGCAACGATAAATATCTGGTAGCCATGCGAGGACAAGTCCTCAAGGTACGTCCTCGACGTCCGTACTTCATTCTCCTGAATTCTCCTCTTCAGGATCTTCTACCATATAGCCCGTGCTGCCACGTTGAAATTTTACTTATTACCACCAGGTGAAAGCGCCGTGGATAAAAACATTCTTTTACGGTGAGTCGGATACTTACATCATACCAGGCTTCAACGGCATGGTCACTCTCGGTGGGTCCAGGAATTTCGATTGCGAGAACAGGAAAGTTTGTCCTCATGAGTCTGCGGCGATCGGCGAGAGGTGCCGAAGCTTGTTACCGAGCCTCCGGGACGGGAAGGTCGCTAGAGAATTGGTCGGACTGAGACCGCACCGGGAGAGGAACGTCCGCGTGGAGGCCGAGTGGATCTTCGACGGATCCTCCAGAGCAATCGTTAGTTCCAATCAAAGACGTGTACACTTAGTGCTACTTTCCATTACTGCCCAATCACTCTGCCTCTCTGTCATTAATTGCAGCTGGTTCATAATTACGGCCACGGTGGCTACGGAGTGTGCACCGCACCAGGTACTTCGAAATACGCGGTTAAACTAGCCGGATTGATGCACAGATCCTCCGTCGCGAGACTATAGAACGACCGACTGCTGTCCACCGGAAGGAGATCTTTCAGAGACGGAAGAAAACTAATATACTCACAGTTTATTATCAAAGAGTTCGTTTAAACGCGTACGATTGATCGTCGGGTTAACAGATATTCTGAGAACTGTACTCTAAACGCCGTACTGATTCCGACCTGTTTAACAGATATTCTGACAACTCTGTAAACACTGATACTGTCAACACTGATACTGTAAACACGATTGTAGTCCATAATCTCGTCTTCGAGACGTTCTTAATAAATACTTGTTCAATTCTTCTCGTCGACTTATTATCTAACCTTCTTCTCTCTTCTAATACAGAGGACGCCGTGTCTTTTTCTCGCTGTACAACGGAGCTCCTGCTTCTCGATTCGCTACGACGTTATTAACTTCGCTACGACTCGGCGAACCCGTCGTCGTCGGAAACCGTCGTCGTCGTCGTCGTTCGCCAAACGGTTCGAGAACGGATCGAGAACCGGAACCTCGACCTTTCTTCCCGCCGCTATTTCTTGCCGGGCTTCACGTTCTTCCGGGGCGGAGCTCCCCACCTGAGAGCACTGCTGTCCACCGTCAACCTCGGCCTCTTGTACTGGCTGCTCTTTATGTGCTCCTCGACCAGCTTCGGTGTCACGCAGATCACGTGCTGCCCCTTCCAGTACTTAACCATGTTCATGCTCTGCAGCGTGGATATGATGTCCGTCTGCGAGATGCTCGTCATTTGACTGTAAAAAGGAAACACCGCTTTTATCAGTCGCGTTCGTTCCGTTTATGTCCGAACCATACGCTTAATATTATTATTATTGCCTGAACAATTACTACTATTATTATTATTGTGTGAACGAGATGTAGGTGAACCTGTACCTTAGAT
>SMSR01008936.1:0-12860 GCA_019453355.1 Ceratina japonica | reverse complement strand
CAGTTGGTTTACTGCCTGACGATCTCGGCGTACACGAAAATATCGGGATTCTCCGCATTCGGGGTAACAGCCGGCCAGGCATGGGAGCTGCCCTCGAAGAGCGTGCTGTCGACCAAATTCGAGGATTATCACCGCCGAAGCAGAAGACAGCTATACCGGAAAGTGGAACTCCTCCTGGGAAGGTGAGGAAACGAAATAGAAAAAGAAAGAATCGATTCCCTTCATCCTTTCCATTAAGCTAGTCCACGTTCCAAGTCTAAAACCTGAGTCCTATTTACCCCGGAACTGCATATATAATTTCAACCCCCGATCGTTTAATTCGGTGCACAATTGGCCCTTTTCTTGGAAACGTGAAAATCGTTTGAGGGCCAGGCAATTGGCGGCGGTCCCTATCGGGAGAAAAGGTCCCCTCTCTTCTCCAGTGGTTGGAGGAGGAGCGGGGCGCATTGTTCCCCGCTGCTTCGAGGGCCACTTCATTTTCGTTCGCGGCCCCGAAGTGGGTATTCCGTAAACAAAACAACTTGGTCTCGAATTTTTACCGTCGATGGAGCCCGGCCACTCGTCCGATTCTCGCCGGATAATCGCGGAAAACGACAATGCCCGGGGTTAGAGGTACGGCTAAGTGGCCGGCCTCTCGAATCCCCTTTTTCCTCCGGCCGCGTACAAACGTCGGCTGCGGCGAAAATGGCGGAAGGCGATCGCGGAACCTCGGCCACCGATAGAAACCCTTTCAGACCCGCTGGCCTCCCCCTTTCTCTTTCCATTTCCCTTTTCCTTTCTCTCATTATGTCCTGTGTACGGCTCTCCGGGCCCATCCAGAAGGAGCTGGCTGAGGAAACAAAGCTAAACGCTGGCCAACCGAGCTTTCGTCGCTCTTCCCGTAGCGGCACGACGCGATCGGGGCAGAAAGCGGCGAGGGTGGCGGTGAAAGGGCCGTAGCTATACGTGGATTCGCCACGATTGTGCGGTTCTGAATCGCGTTAACGATAGAGACCGGTCGGGCTCGAGCCTCGCCTCGAGATTTCGGTGGCCAACGCTTTGTTTCCATGTGAATAATGCCCCATCGGACGCGTGATTGCGCGCGGGACGTTAAGAAATCGATCACGCTCTAATATATCCTTTTCGGTGATGACTCGCTCTTATCACAAACAGGGCCATTTTATTAATAATTGACATTTTTGTCACAGTATGCGTCACAGAATGTGTAAACTTTCATAAAAATCCATGAAACCATAAAAGAGTTAGACATATCGAAACGCTAAACTATAAATGCTAGTATTTCCGTAGTAATATGAAAGAGAAGGCTTTTAGGCTCAAATCAGGATCAACAAATTCCGATAAAAATAAGGAACTCGAGGCCAAGAGTAAAATTATATAAATTCCGTTTCAGGCCTCAACTTGTCTAAAGCGGATGTAAGTAGAACCTCGAGGTCATAATAAGATTTTAATGCTTATGAAAAAATCTCTATCATACAATTTCACTTTAGACCTCCAAAACCTTGTGTAGAACTAAGAGGTTTAAATCAGAATTAAAATTTCGACTCGGGAAGTTTCATAAAAATCCATGAAACCATAAAAGAGTTAGACATATCGAAACATGTAAAAATTCTTCAATTAATCCTAGTCGTAGATTGAAAGTCGTAGAGGACTGCGATTTTCTCAATTTCTAATCGCTTATAGCTTATAGCAATATTGATCGATTTTGATGAAACTTTGTACATGCATATAACTTAGATCTGCAAACGAGACACTTCCAATTTTTATTAAAGACCCTAATAAGAAAATTAAAAACCATGTCCTTTACTATTTTCCTCGCGATTTCAAGTAATACCAAGTTTTTTAAATTTTTTGTTAGACATTCTATAGTAAATTAAGCTCTCTAAAATTCCGCACGAGATAAAGTTCTTTGATCCAATACTAAAAATATTATACCGTTTCGAAATGTGTCCGAATATTTATGGACGTCCCTGTATATAAGAAACGTACGAGGAAATATTGATTAGTATAATAAATATTGTGACGTCACGTCGGGGATTTAAAAACCGATGAATACACCGGGGATTTTTATTTCGAATACAATTACGGTGCTTCATCATAATTCCGTCCGGTTCTTAGCAAAAACTGAAGCACCTGTCGGGTATTGACAAACGAGGAGGGGGAGGGATTTTTTTTCGGGGGACGCATCGATTAAAAACGGTGGCGCGGACGTGCGCGCGTGCCCCGGCTGCTTGCATAAATATCTTCGATTGGCTCCGATATTGGTAACCATTTGTCAGGCTGCCGCATCGGAATTCGCGCGACGACGACGCCGACAAATGGCAGTCAAGATTAATTTTTATATTTATGCCTGTTTCATTTACCTCTCCCCCGCTCCATTCCGAGATCGATCCCGGAACCAACGATCGTCTACCCGCGGGAACAAACGCGAATCGGTAAACTGTCAACGGGGAACCGCCCCGTCGCTACTGCTCTACCGTGAATCGAATGCAGTTTCAATGGAAACGAATATTTTTTCAATATCTAATGAGATAGAGATTTTTTTAAAGGTTCTAAGGGATGGAACAAGGTTGATTTGCATGAGATTCAGTTTCTGACTCAAAGATTTAGGGTGGATCAGAGAATTCGTAGCGGAGGTCAGGGGATTAACCGAATCTTAACTGGCGAGGCGGTTTATAATTGCCGGTATTTGCTCGAAGGGGCAACGGGGGTGGGCGAACGGCGGTGGGTTTAGTTAGAAAGGGGCGGTTTACACCGTGGCCGTCGGTTGCTCGGCCAATATCAAGGCACGACGCGACGGTATTATCGCGAACTTAATGAATAGACCGGTGCGCGGCTCGCAGACACAACTGGTTCAAGATAACGAGCCTGATAATGATAAACGATCCGCGCGCGCCTTTAACCAAACCGCTTCGTGTTCTATCCCGTGTAGCCGAGGCGTGGACGGGAAGGCTTGCGTCCTGAAGGCGATCTGCAACGCTGCAAACAGGGATCAAGCGGAAATCGGCAAGGCCACCTTCCTGGAGGAGATTATCCACGCCGTCTTCACGTGAGTATTCTCTTTCTACGTTGATTATCATGAAATACAAAGATTAGGATAAAAGAACTGCTGTATCTCATTGTAAACAAATTATATTTGGTAGTGAGGAAAAATTGATTTCTTTGTTGTCATAGCAATTTCAATTAATTCTGTGAATTTTTGAATATGATATTATTAATTGTAAGGTTAATGAAATTCGTATAAGATGAGAGATTTTTTGAAGAAAATAGTAAGTTTATAAGATAATATTAACAGAATTTTATAATTACAAATTTTTGTAAAATTTAATAAGTTTATTAGTATTGGTCTCTAATCAGGCGAAAATTGCACCTAAAGGAGCACCTAAATTATGCATGCTGTCTCCATACATGTATTCCCTTTCTACGTTGATTATCATGAAATACAAAGATTAGGATAAAAGAACTGCTGTATCTCATTGTAAACAAATTATATTTGGTAGTGAGGAAAAATTGATTTCTTTGTTGTCATAGCAATTTCAATTAATTCTGTGAATTTTTGAATATGATATTATTAATTGTAAGGTTAATGAAATTCGTATAAGATGAGAGATTTTTTGAAGAAAATAGTAAGTTTATAAGATAATATTAACAGAATTTTATAATTACAAATTTTTGTAAAATTTAATAAGTTTATTAGTATTGGTCTCTAATCAGGCGAAAATTGCACCTAAAGGAGCACCTAAATTATGCATGCTGTCTCCATACATGTATTCCCTTTCTACGTTGATTATCATGAAATACAAAGATTAGGATAAAAGAACTGCTGTATCTCATTGTAAACAAATTATATTTGGTAGTGAGGAAAAATTGATTTCTTTGTTGTCATAGCAATTTCAATTAATTCTGTGAATTTTTGAATATGATATTATTAATTGTAAGGTTAATGAAATTCGTATAAGATGAGAGATTTTTTGAAGAAAATAGTAAGTTTATAAGATAATATTAACAGAATTTTATAATTACAAATTTTTGTAAAATTTAATAAGTTTATTAGTATTGGTCTCTAATCAGGCGAAAATTGCACCTAAAGGAGCACCTAAATTATGCATGCTGTCTCCATACATGTATTCCCTTTCTACGTTGATTATCATGAAATACAAAGATTAGGATAAAAGAACTGCTGTATCTCATTGTAAACAAATTATATTTGGTAGTGAGGAAAAATTGATTTCTTTGTTGTCATAGCAATTTCAATTAATTCTGTGAATTTTTGAATATGATATTATTAATTGTAAGGTTAATGAAATTCGTATAAGATGAGAGATTTTTTGAAGAAAATAGTAAGTTTATAAGATAATATTAACAGAATTTTATAATTACAAATTTTTGTAAAATTTAATAAGTTTATTAGTATTGGTCTCTAATCAGGCGAAAATTGCACCTAAAGGAGCACCTAAATTATGCATGCTGTCTCCATACATGTATTCCCTTTCTACGTTGATTATCATGAAATACAAAGATTAGGATAAAAGAACTGCTGTATCTCATTGTAAACAAATTATATTTGGTAGTGAGGAAAAATTGATTTCTTTGTTGTCATAGCAATTTCAATTAATTCTGTGAATTTTTGAATATGATATTATTAATTGTAAGGTTAATGAAATTCGTATAAGATGAGAGATTTTTTGAAGAAAATAGTAAGTTTATAAGATAATATTAACAGAATTTTATAATTACAAATTTTTGTAAAATTTAATAAGTTTATTAGTATTGGTCTCTAATCAGGCGAAAATTGCACCTAAAGGAGCACCTAAATTATGCATGCTGTCTCCATACATGTATTCCCTTTCTACGTTGATTATCATGAAATACAAAGATTAGGATAAAAGAACTGCTGTATCTCATTGTAAACAAATTATATTTGGTAGTGAGGAAAAATTGATTTCTTTGTTGTCATAGCAATTTCAATTAATTCTGTGAATTTTTGAATATGATATTATTAATTGTAAGGTTAATGAAATTCGTATAAGATGAGAGATTTTTTGAAGAAAATAGTAAGTTTATAAGATAATATTAACAGAATTTTATAATTACAAATTTTTGTAAAATTTAATAAGTTTATTAGTATTGGTCTCTAATCAGGCGAAAATTGCACCTAAAGGAGCACCTAAATTATGCATGCTGTCTCCATACATGTATTCCCTTTCTACGTTGATTATCATGAAATACAAAGATTAGGATAAAAGAACTGCTGTATCTCATTGTAAACAAATTATATTTGGTAGTGAGGAAAAATTGATTTCTTTGTTGTCATAGCAATTTCAATTAATTCTGTGAATTTTTGAATATGATATTATTAATTGTAAGGTTAATGAAATTCGTATAAGATGAGAGATTTTTTGAAGAAAATAGTAAGTTTATAAGATAATATTAACAGAATTTTATAATTACAAATTTTTGTAAAATTTAATAAGTTTATTAGTATTGGTCTCTAATCAGGCGAAAATTGCACCTAAAGGAGCACCTAAATTATGCATGCTGTCTCCATACATGTATTCCCTTTCTACGTTGATTATCATGAAATACAAAGATTAGGATAAAAGAACTGCTGTATCTCATTGTAAACAAATTATATTTGGTAGTGAGGAAAAATTGATTTCTTTGTTGTCATAGCAATTTCAATTAATTCTGTGAATTTTTGAATATGATATTATTAATTGTAAGGTTAATGAAATTCGTATAAGATGAGAGATTTTTTGAAGAAAATAGTAAGTTTATAAGATAATATTAACAGAATTTTATAATTACAAATTTTTGTAAAATTTAATAAGTTTATTAGTATTGGTCTCTAATCAGGCGAAAATTGCACCTAAAGGAGCACCTAAATTATGCATGCTGTCTCCATACATGTATTCCCTTTCTACGTTGATTATCATGAAATACAAAGATTAGGATAAAAGAACTGCTGTATCTCATTGTAAACAAATTATATTTGGTAGTGAGGAAAAATTGATTTCTTTGTTGTCATAGCAATTTCAATTAATTCTGTGAATTTTTGAATATGATATTATTAATTGTAAGGTTAATGAAATTCGTATAAGATGAGAGATTTTTTGAAGAAAATAGTAAGTTTATAAGATAATATTAACAGAATTTTATAATTACAAATTTTTGTAAAATTTAATAAGTTTATTAGTATTGGTCTCTAATCAGGCGAAAATTGCACCTAAAGGAGCACCTAAATTATGCATGCTGTCTCCATACATGTATTCCCTTTCTACGTTGATTATCATGAAATACAAAGATTAGGATAAAAGAACTGCTGTATCTCATTGTAAACAAATTATATTTGGTAGTGAGGAAAAATTGATTTCTTTGTTGTCATAGCAATTTCAATTAATTCTGTGAATTTTTGAATATGATATTATTAATTGTAAGGTTAATGAAATTCGTATAAGATGAGAGATTTTTTGAAGAAAATAGTAAGTTTATAAGATAATATTAACAGAATTTTATAATTACAAATTTTTGTAAAATTTAATAAGTTTATTAGTATTGGTCTCTAATCAGGCGAAAATTGCACCTAAAGGAGCACCTAAATTATGCATGCTGTCTCCATACATGTATTCCCTTTCTACGTTGATTATCATGAAATACAAAGATTAGGATAAAAGAACTGCTGTATCTCATTGTAAACAAATTATATTTGGTAGTGAGGAAAAATTGATTTCTTTGTTGTCATAGCAATTTCAATTAATTCTGTGAATTTTTGAATATGATATTATTAATTGTAAGGTTAATGAAATTCGTATAAGATGAGAGATTTTTTGAAGAAAATAGTAAGTTTATAAGATAATATTAACAGAATTTTATAATTACAAATTTTTGTAAAATTTAATAAGTTTATTAGTATTGGTCTCTAATCAGGCGAAAATTGCACCTAAAGGAGCACCTAAATTATGCATGCTGTCTCCATACATGTATTCCCTTTCTACGTTGATTATCATGAAATACAAAGATTAGGATAAAAGAACTGCTGTATCTCATTGTAAACAAATTATATTTGGTAGTGAGGAAAAATTGATTTCTTTGTTGTCATAGCAATTTCAATTAATTCTGTGAATTTTTGAATATGATATTATTAATTGTAAGGTTAATGAAATTCGTATAAGATGAGAGATTTTTTGAAGAAAATAGTAAGTTTATAAGATAATATTAACAGAATTTTATAATTACAAATTTTTGTAAAATTTAATAAGTTTATTAGTATTGGTCTCTAATCAGGCGAAAATTGCACCTAAAGGAGCACCTAAATTATGCATGCTGTCTCCATACATGTATTCCCTTTCTACGTTGATTATCATGAAATACAAAGATTAGGATAAAAGAACTGCTGTATCTCATTGTAAACAAATTATATTTGGTAGTGAGGAAAAATTGATTTCTTTGTTGTCATAGCAATTTCAATTAATTCTGTGAATTTTTGAATATGATATTATTAATTGTAAGGTTAATGAAATTCGTATAAGATGAGAGATTTTTTGAAGAAAATAGTAAGTTTATAAGATAATATTAACAGAATTTTATAATTACAAATTTTTGTAAAATTTAATAAGTTTATTAGTATTGGTCTCTAATCAGGCGAAAATTGCACCTAAAGGAGCACCTAAATTATGCATGCTGTCTCCATACATGTATTCCCTTTCTACGTTGATTATCATGAAATACAAAGATTAGGATAAAAGAACTGCTGTATCTCATTGTAAACAAATTATATTTGGTAGTGAGGAAAAATTGATTTCTTTGTTGTCATAGCAATTTCAATTAATTCTGTGAATTTTTGAATATGATATTATTAATTGTAAGGTTAATGAAATTCGTATAAGATGAGAGATTTTTTGAAGAAAATAGTAAGTTTATAAGATAATATTAACAGAATTTTATAATTACAAATTTTTGTAAAATTTAATAAGTTTATTAGTATTGGTCTCTAATCAGGCGAAAATTGCACCTAAAGGAGCACCTAAATTATGCATGCTGTCTCCATACATGTATTCCCTTTCTACGTTGATTATCATGAAATACAAAGATTAGGATAAAAGAACTGCTGTATCTCATTGTAAACAAATTATATTTGGTAGTGAGGAAAAATTGATTTCTTTGTTGTCATAGCAATTTCAATTAATTCTGTGAATTTTTGAATATGATATTATTAATTGTAAGGTTAATGAAATTCGTATAAGATGAGAGATTTTTTGAAGAAAATAGTAAGTTTATAAGATAATATTAACAGAATTTTATAATTACAAATTTTTGTAAAATTTAATAAGTTTATTAGTATTGGTCTCTAATCAGGCGAAAATTGCACCTAAAGGAGCACCTAAATTATGCATGCTGTCTCCATACATGTATTCCCTTTCTACGTTGATTATCATGAAATACAAAGATTAGGATAAAAGAACTGCTGTATCTCATTGTAAACAAATTATATTTGGTAGTGAGGAAAAATTGATTTCTTTGTTGTCATAGCAATTTCAATTAATTCTGTGAATTTTTGAATATGATATTATTAATTGTAAGGTTAATGAAATTCGTATAAGATGAGAGATTTTTTGAAGAAAATAGTAAGTTTATAAGATAATATTAACAGAATTTTATAATTACAAATTTTTGTAAAATTTAATAAGTTTATTAGTATTGGTCTCTAATCAGGCGAAAATTGCACCTAAAGGAGCACCTAAATTATGCATGCTGTCTCCATACATGTATTCCCTTTCTACGTTGATTATCATGAAATACAAAGATTAGGATAAAAGAACTGCTGTATCTCATTGTAAACAAATTATATTTGGTAGTGAGGAAAAATTGATTTCTTTGTTGTCATAGCAATTTCAATTAATTCTGTGAATTTTTGAATATGATATTATTAATTGTAAGGTTAATGAAATTCGTATAAGATGAGAGATTTTTTGAAGAAAATAGTAAGTTTATAAGATAATATTAACAGAATTTTATAATTACAAATTTTTGTAAAATTTAATAAGTTTATTAGTATTGGTCTCTAATCAGGCGAAAATTGCACCTAAAGGAGCACCTAAATTATGCATGCTGTCTCCATACATGTATTCCCTTTCTACGTTGATTATCATGAAATACAAAGATTAGGATAAAAGAACTGCTGTATCTCATTGTAAACAAATTATATTTGGTAGTGAGGAAAAATTGATTTCTTTGTTGTCATAGCAATTTCAATTAATTCTGTGAATTTTTGAATATGATATTATTAATTGTAAGGTTAATGAAATTCGTATAAGATGAGAGATTTTTTGAAGAAAATAGTAAGTTTATAAGATAATATTAACAGAATTTTATAATTACAAATTTTTGTAAAATTTAATAAGTTTATTAGTATTGGTCTCTAATCAGGCGAAAATTGCACCTAAAGGAGCACCTAAATTATGCATGCTGTCTCCATACATGTATTCCCTTTCTACGTTGATTATCATGAAATACAAAGATTAGGATAAAAGAACTGCTGTATCTCATTGTAAACAAATTATATTTGGTAGTGAGGAAAAATTGATTTCTTTGTTGTCATAGCAATTTCAATTAATTCTGTGAATTTTTGAATATGATATTATTAATTGTAAGGTTAATGAAATTCGTATAAGATGAGAGATTTTTTGAAGAAAATAGTAAGTTTATAAGATAATATTAACAGAATTTTATAATTACAAATTTTTGTAAAATTTAATAAGTTTATTAGTATTGGTCTCTAATCAGGCGAAAATTGCACCTAAAGGAGCACCTAAATTATGCATGCTGTCTCCATACATGTATTCCCTTTCTACGTTGATTATCATGAAATACAAAGATTAGGATAAAAGAACTGCTGTATCTCATTGTAAACAAATTATATTTGGTAGTGAGGAAAAATTGATTTCTTTGTTGTCATAGCAATTTCAATTAATTCTGTGAATTTTTGAATATGATATTATTAATTGTAAGGTTAATGAAATTCGTATAAGATGAGAGATTTTTTGAAGAAAATAGTAAGTTTATAAGATAATATTAACAGAATTTTATAATTACAAATTTTTGTAAAATTTAATAAGTTTATTAGTATTGGTCTCTAATCAGGCGAAAATTGCACCTAAAGGAGCACCTAAATTATGCATGCTGTCTCCATACATGTATTCCCTTTCTACGTTGATTATCATGAAATACAAAGATTAGGATAAAAGAACTGCTGTATCTCATTGTAAACAAATTATATTTGGTAGTGAGGAAAAATTGATTTCTTTGTTGTCATAGCAATTTCAATTAATTCTGTGAATTTTTGAATATGATATTATTAATTGTAAGGTTAATGAAATTCGTATAAGATGAGAGATTTTTTGAAGAAAATAGTAAGTTTATAAGATAATATTAACAGAATTTTATAATTACAAATTTTTGTAAAATTTAATAAGTTTATTAGTATTGGTCTCTAATCAGGCGAAAATTGCACCTAAAGGAGCACCTAAATTATGCATGCTGTCTCCATACATGTATTCCCTTTCTACGTTGATTATCATGAAATACAAAGATTAGGATAAAAGAACTGCTGTATCTCATTGTAAACAAATTATATTTGGTAGTGAGGAAAAATTGATTTCTTTGTTGTCATAGCAATTTCAATTAATTCTGTGAATTTTTGAATATGATATTATTAATTGTAAGGTTAATGAAATTCGTATAAGATGAGAGATTTTTTGAAGAAAATAGTAAGTTTATAAGATAATATTAACAGAATTTTATAATTACAAATTTTTGTAAAATTTAATAAGTTTATTAGTATTGGTCTCTAATCAGGCGAAAATTGCACCTAAAGGAGCACCTAAATTATGCATGCTGTCTCCATACATGTATTCCCTTTCTACGTTGATTATCATGAAATACAAAGATTAGGATAAAAGAACTGCTGTATCTCATTGTAAACAAATTATATTTGGTAGTGAGGAAAAATTGATTTCTTTGTTGTCATAGCAATTTCAATTAATTCTGTGAATTTTTGAATATGATATTATTAATTGTAAGGTTAATGAAATTCGTATAAGATGAGAGATTTTTTGAAGAAAATAGTAAGTTTATAAGATAATATTAACAGAATTTTATAATTACAAATTTTTGTAAAATTTAATAAGTTTATTAGTATTGGTCTCTAATCAGGCGAAAATTGCACCTAAAGGAGCACCTAAATTATGCATGCTGTCTCCATACATGTATTCCCTTTCTACGTTGATTATCATGAAATACAAAGATTAGGATAAAAGAACTGCTGTATCTCATTGTAAACAAATTATATTTGGTAGTGAGGAAAAATTGATTTCTTTGTTGTCATAGCAATTTCAATTAATTCTGTGAATTTTTGAATATGATATTATTAATTGTAAGGTTAATGAAATTCGTATAAGATGAGAGATTTTTTGAAGAAAATAGTAAGTTTATAAGATAATATTAACAGAATTTTATAATTACAAATTTTTGTAAAATTTAATAAGTTTATTAGTATTGGTCTCTAATCAGGCGAAAATTGCACCTAAAGGAGCACCTAAATTATGCATGCTGTCTCCATACATGTATTCCCTTTCTACGTTGATTATCATGAAATACAAAGATTAGGATAAAAGAACTGCTGTATCTCATTGTAAACAAATTATATTTGGTAGTGAGGAAAAATTGATTTCTTTGTTGTCATAGCAATTTCAATTAATTCTGTGAATTTTTGAATATGATATTATTAATTGTAAGGTTAATGAAATTCGTATAAGATGAGAGATTTTTTGAAGAAAATAGTAAGTTTATAAGATAATATTAACAGAATTTTATAATTACAAATTTTTGTAAAATTTAATAAGTTTATTAGTATTGGTCTCTAATCAGGCGAAAATTGCACCTAAAGGAGCACCTAAATTATGCATGCTGTCTCCATACATGTATTCCCTTTCTACGTTGATTATCATGAAATACAAAGATTAGGATAAAAGAACTGCTGTATCTCATTGTAAACAAATTATATTTGGTAGTGAGGAAAAATTGATTTCTTTGTTGTCATAGCAATTTCAATTAATTCTGTGAATTTTTGAATATGATATTATTAATTGTAAGGTTAATGAAATTCGTATAAGATGAGAGATTTTTTGAAGAAAATAGTAAGTTTATAAGATAATATTAACAGAATTTTATAATTACAAATTTTTGTAAAATTTAATAAGTTTATTAGTATTGGTCTCTAATCAGGCGAAAATTGCACCTAAAGGAGCACCTAAATTATGCATGCTGTCTCCATACATGTATTCCCTTTCTACGTTGATTATCATGAAATACAAAGATTAGGATAAAAGAACTGCTGTATCTCATTGTAAACAAATTATATTTGGTAGTGAGGAAAAATTGATTTCTTTGTTGTCATAGCAATTTCAATTAATTCTGTGAATTTTTGAATATGATATTATTAATTGTAAGGTTAATGAAATTCGTATAAGATGAGAGATTTTTTGAAGAAAATAGTAAGTTTATAAGATAATATTAACAGAATTTTATAATTACAAATTTTTGTAAAATTTAATAAGTTTATTAGTATTGGTCTCTAATCAGGCGAAAATTGCACCTAAAGGAGCACCTAAATTATGCATNGATTTATGCTAGAATTCAAAGGAGTCGTGTTAAGCTTTGCTTCGAGATTAAAAAACTGTGCTTTAATATCGCGGATATTCGTTGCGGAAAATGAAACTCGCTGTAGAATTGTCGGAAAATTTTATTAAACATTGTCCGAAGATTAAAAATTGTGCAGTCTTCAATATCGCGGCCCGAAGATATTT
>SMSR01008932.1:6550-18681 GCA_019453355.1 Ceratina japonica | reverse complement strand
CGCGAGGACGTAACGAATGGCCGGGGCCATTAGTGCCCGGAGCAGGGCACCGAAAATTGCCGACGCTAACTTTATCACCGTGGCCCCTCGCGAAACTGTTGATTACCGTCGGTCACGGTTTAAGTTTACACGGACAGGGTAAACAGATCATCGGGATTGGCTCGGATTACCCGGCCGAATTTACCGCGATCGCTATTAGCCCGCGATACGTCAAACCTTTTCTCCGAACGAGCCAGACGCAGTTATTCGTTACGAACGTTACCGAACAAAAATCGCGAGTTCCATTTCGCGATAAAACTTGGAGCGCGAATCGATCGCGTCGAACAATTATGCAATTCTAATGAAATCGCTGTCTCGCCCCTTTGGGATAGCAGTTTCTCTTCTTTTCGCGCGCACTGCCAACATTCGTAATACGACGTGACACGAATTCAGTTGTACGACCACGATTCGACGGTATTTCTGCGACGTTAAACGCACAGACGAATTATTTAATATGCGGTGTGGGTCGTCGGTGACCCGCGGAGTACTTTCCATTCGATCGGGTCGACGTCGCATCGACATCGACACCGGAATCCGGCATGATTTAACTAATCGATTCGTACAGCGGAATTTGAGAATCAGAGAATTACTGTTGCGTCGCATCGAATTTGTAATCGCCGTGTCTCTTACGATCGTTCTTCGACGCGTGCCTTTGCGTATCGATCGGAGCCGACGGACGTTTTATCCACGTTCCACGCGCGAAACGCGACCGATCGACGAAAAAAGTGGTGGAAGTTATGGTGTCGCGACCTCGTTCGTACGTACTCGATTCGTTCGCGGCGCGCACGAGAATGCTCGCGGGCATTTTTCGTCCTTCCGACGAGCCGATCGTCGCCGCGGAATGCCGACGCCCTCGCGTCCTCGGAATAACGATCGATCGAACACGGCCGGCGTAATTAACGATTCGAACATTAATTAAACGCGATCCTGGAATCTCCCATCTTATTTTTTTAGAGCTACCGTCGTCGCAGACTCTGGCTGTTGAGGTAACGCGATCAAAATTCTGATGTGGGTCAGCCGTCCGACGAGCAAAGTGCGACGCATAAAGAGAAATGCAACTACCGCGCGTTCTCTAGCAATGCCGGGCTCGGCGCAATAAGAAATTGTCTTATCGCGTAATCGCGAGGCAGACCCGTGAAATATCGAGCGATAAGTCGGAGCGGATAGGCGTTCTATCGCGGAACGTTGTCGGTATTCCTTTCACTAAAGCGGTTCTCAAAGGAGCAAAAGGCGCGAGGAGCACACGCCGCGGCCGGGGTCCGACGCCCGATCCGAGGAACGGTTCTTTACGCTCTCGAGAACCTCGTCTCTCCGATACAGTTTTATCGCCACCTGCCGTGTACGCGTCGTCGCGCCGGGGGGGATGCGAGCGACCGACTCATAAAGCCGAGACTTACCGTTCTGGTGTCGCCGCTTCTGTTCCAGACCGATCTCGCCTAGATAGAAAACGTTCTTCCTGGCGGAGGACACCCCGATCTCGTTCACGGTCCTCACGTTCGTCAGGTAAAAGCTGTTAACACAGAGATTTACCTACTACAGGAACGTGACTTCTCCCGTATTTTCGAGATTCGGTACGATCTATATTTTCACTTTTCGCTCGGCGAGGGAAATTTTCAACAATTTCTGTTCGTCACCTCGATCTTCCAGAATTGGTCGAGACCCGTTGGTGATTCGCGAGGATTTGACTCGAGCTTATCGCGCTCCGAGCAGACAGCTCCCAAGAGCACGACAACTGTTCTATCGTCTCAAAAGTTGTATCCTCTCGAGAGTCGCCCGATTTTAACGTCCGTTATCGTATCGGACAGCTAGTAAACTATACACGTCTCTACTTGTCGGAATTGCGTTCTCGTCGGCTGCTATTAAGTAAATTATCTACCAAACGATATCGTCACTCACCACTTTTTCCAGTTGTCGAGGTGACTCTCAGACCTGTGAGGGACGATGGATCTCAACCCGGTGTCGTTGCCCAGGACGAGGACCGGTTCGCTCCGAGTTCCGTTCGCTTCGACCGACTCTATTTCCTTGTACACGATCGTTGCCTCGATGTCTCGTTCGAACTCGACGTGGACCAGAAACAATCTGTAAGAAATTAAGCGTCACGTGGTCAGTCTACCGACGTCGAATAGAATGTTTACGCTTCGGGAAGGATTCATTTCTTACCTGTGGTACGTACTGAGCTCGTTCGTGATCAACTTCAAACAGCCGCCTCCCTCGAACGAGACGTTCCTGCGGTACTCGAAGTAGTTCGCGTCCTGTATCGGCGACTTCATTCGAAGCATGGCGACCTTATTGAATACCGTAATTACGTATTTTCTCGTTTCATAAATGGATGGGTTATATATGGGCATCAGCGAACACTCGTTCCTGTCGTCGTCGCTCTTCGGTTCAGGAGTTTCCGGTCGAGAAGTCAACGTCGAGTAAGGTATAGGCACGGAGATCTGCGGCTTTTGCCTCGACAAATCGTAGAACTGCTTCTCTACGTACAAGGTCAGTCCATCGGCGTCGCGCATCTCATATTCTAGCTACGCAACGTGTCAACGCGGCGATATGTAGCAGTTGTAACGAATCGTGATAACGCGTTTTAAAGAATTTAGTGTACCTTGCCACAATGGAAATAGGCGTCGGCAGATCCGCGACAGAACGACGTCTTGAACGTTTCCTCCTCGTAGATGGGCACGTGAACGTATAGATAGGGGAAGAGTTCAGCCCAGAATGTTTCTTCCAACGTATAGAGCAGTTTGGGCCCGAAATACTCGTGTGTCCAAGCCTGTCCAAAAATCGCGACCGAGAGTTCCTCTCGCCGAATTTTTTCTAACGCCTGTAATCCAGTTTTCGTCCAAGTTTCGAGCATCTCATCGTTTGTTAACGAAGCACGCAATAAACGATACTTACGTACTTCGAATTGAATCCACCGCCTCCGGGACAACCTCTTCCCCAAACATCTAATCCCGCGTATACGTCGTACACGCTTCTGTTGCGACTCTTGGCGAGCTCGCGACTGTTCTCTAACTTCGTTTTGGTCCAATTGTAATTCAAGTAAATGCCGTCGCAGTTCAGGAAGAAGTCTCTGAAACATTCCATTCCTATTGAAACAGTGTACAAAAAAAAACAACAAAGTGATCGAAAAGAGGAAAAAGGAGACCCGACTTACACATTTTTATCGTTGAGCTCGTTCTGCCAGTTCAATATACCCTCGTTGGTCACGCTATCGTACCATATTATCTCGGAGTCTCTAATCGCTTCGTGAATATTCTCTGTCAGGTATTTCACGAAATAAAGTAGATTATTAATCTGCTCGCGTTGGATCACGTTCTCGACGTTTAACAACCACCCATCGAACTCATAAAATTTCGTGACTAGAATTAGCGCGTCTGCAAACCTTCTCGCCTCCTCTTGCGATTTAAGTATAGGATCCCAGATACCTTCCCTTTCGGTGATCACGGTTCCGAGAACTTTGACACCGTGATCGTGCGCCGCGTTGATCCATCCGAAAGGGGGTATCGTTATAAAGTGGTGGCTGAAGTAGACGAACGTGTCTACGACGCTCCAGTTGTAAAACAAATAAGATTCGCAGGCCCTCGATCCATTGATGAATCTAGAAAGCAGAATCGCGCTGCGCTTCACGTACCACGTACGACAAACGGAAACGGAACAGAACGTTCGACAAATACCTGTCTTCCAAGTAGCCACCTTTCATGTCGTGACAGACCAACGTTCTAGGCTGATCTTGCCTGTCGATTTTCTCCAACTGAACTTTTTGCGAGATCACCTCGGAACCTCGGTACACGTAATCGGTCGATTCTCTGAGCCGTCTGATGCTTGGCCACGGTTTCAAATTGCCCACGTTGTCGTACAGTTCCTGCAGAGTCTTGAACGGTTGCGCTTCCTCGACAGGAGGCATCGCGAGACTCGTATTGTTCCACGAACGGCTTAGAAATACCTCCCGATTAAATAGCCGATCCGAACAAAGCTTTTCCGTTCGCAACACAGGAAGAACCGCGGCAATTTAATGCGTCTATCGCGATTGATAAGCGAGCCGGAACTCACTCTATCAGTTTCTATTCGACCATGGACAGCCGTTACCGCGGATAACGTAACGAGCACGTTTTTCTCGTTATCTACGCGAACATATCAAATTCGCACGCACGTTCTGCGTTCTGGCGTTGTCCGAATCGATATGACAGAACTATGACTTCACGACGCGTACCTACACCTACGCGTAACCTATCCAGCGTTCCCTCGAAGCGATTCGATCGTTCGCGAAAATCTATTCACGGACTCGTGACGATTTCACGATCACTTCGTCGTCGAAAATTCTTCTAATAAACTCTAATTTCGATGAAAACACTGGATACTCGACACCGATTCACAAAGCCGGCAACACGACCTCCGCGCAGAACTCACTAAACGGGACAAGATGGCGGCGTGGGCCGCGCTTGCGCGGTATACAGGCACGGGTGCGGCGTTCGAATAAAAATAGAATGAAATAATTTTGTGAGTACGTAAAATTCCATGCGCAATACGATTCGTGTTTCAGCAAAAATGCGTAAACAATTAAAATAAAGTTAGTTTCAATCCGCGTTGCCAGAGAACGGCACGCATCGTTTTCGTATAACATTGAAAAAAAATTACTATTACGCTATTACCAATACGAATGGATCGCTTCTCATTAAAAATTGTATTTTTAAATAATTCTAAGATATTTGCTACTCGCGCCTCGATATAAGTGTTTCTAACAAAGGATTTGCTCAACAGAAAATCGTGTTCGTAAAGTCTACCTCTCGTATAAAGTAGAGGAGCGGGACAATATTGAAATGAGGTACGTATCGTAAGATCTTCCTTTATTTAGCGTACAACCCTTGTTAAGAAGACGGGAGATCCCACGGGTACAAGACAGATACAACGGCGCGTGTGTGGGATGATTGGAAGACGTACGAGATCGTTACGCAAAATTTGAGTAGAAGGTAGAACGAAAAAACTAACTGGCACGATGGTCCCGCGCGATCTCGTCATGATCCCACTGCTTCCTCTTCCCTCAATTTCTCCCGTTAATCCTGTAAGCGATTCGCTACGAAGGCTGCAGATTTTCATGCAAAATAAGAGACTGTTCCGAGACGTCGACCCCGCGGACGAACGTAAATTGGGAACCCTTTCAAAAATGACGGTGCATGTTCGACGCCGTACGCGTTCTTCACAATTTTTCGAAATATGCAAATTTCCACGAATCCGCAGCCTCTCGCCGAATTTAAAAATAATTCTCTCTGCCCGTCGTTCGAGATCGTCCTTGTCGCTCGACCATTGCTTCTAAAAAAAAAGTGATCGGGCCGACGAAAAGGTCTGTCGTCGATCGTTTGCGAGAACGGCGCCGATTTTCTATCGGGATACACACGCGTGTACCTATAATTGAACGAAGATTATTCGTGTGGATCTCTCGGGGGAGCGAATCTTGCGAATAGAGGATGTCGTATCTTCTATGTATTGTAAAATCTTTAGACAAAGTTATCATTTTTTTGTATGTTCGAATGTATATATCACATTGGATCTCTACCTAACTATACGACTAACTATATATATTACGACTAACTATATATATATATATATCGTCCGCCGTTAAAGTACGCGTACTTACAACCCTTCGTTCTCTCCTCGTTACCATTATTAGAATCGGTGCTACATCGATAAGATCGGTTACTGCTTTTGTACGTTCAGATAGATTCCATTTGTGATCAAGTATTTATACATAGAAGTATTCCGTCGTGTTTCGAAGATAGATGGCCGGATCTCGGTTGCAGTCGAAGCTCGTCGTTCACCGATCGCGGTTCAATGCATAATTTTGTCCGAACGGCGTTCCGTCCCGAATAATAATCGGTGCCAGTTTTGTTTCGCGTGAGATCGCGCGATCCGATCGCACACGTAAAACGAACGGAATCCATCTATCTTCCAAGATTACAGCCATGTATTTACGGTTTAACAGAGTTCGTCGTAATTTTCTCCTTGAAATCGTTCCGAGTTTCTCTACGATTTTGATTATCGTTCGAACCGTCTCGATTGCACGGGGAAAACGTGTCGTGAAACGTAGAGGCGTATCTACAAAAGGTGGGGAACAGGTTCGAAACGGTCGGGCATATATCCTACTCCTATGTATAATCGTTTGTAAAGTGTTACGTTTTATGCGTCGTCTCTTGATACTTGGTTCTTCGCGTACATGTATATTATATACGAATATAGTATATCGTGTAATATATAGATGTATTAATCGATTACGTTGTATTCACGTCGATCCGTACACAACTCTCGCCCGTATCTGTTTTAAGAGGGATACACATACGTATAGTAGTAGTACGATCGAGAGATCGGGCCGTCGTCGTCGGCCACTGCGTCTCGCGAGTAATCTCGATGGACCAGAAACAACGCGTCATACCGTCCTCTCGAGAGTTCGCTCGACGCTCGCCCGCTGATTTGATTCTTACGCGTTAACTAGGCTAATCTCGTTCGTAAAATCTTTGGTAGTTCTCCGCGACGGCTCATTCGTTTATGATATGACGCGAACGTGCGAGGCGTTCTTAGAAACTTGGAATAATTCGATAGAAATTCCGAGCCGGTGCGACGCTTCCTGCTAGTTGCTGGATCTACGCGACGCGCGTCGTTCGAAATCGTTTCCCGATCGCAACCGGAATCCTCGCGCGGTACTCTCGGAGTCGCTTCGTACTTCCGTACGTCACGCTACGACCCGGACAGCAGTGGATACTAAAGGTCCGAACGAAACGATCCTGATACGGGATATGTCTACGACTCGACTAGAGAAGGATATGAGTGACAGTATTGGCCGCGATGCCTCGTACGAAGATCGTCGTCGTTCTCTTTCTAAACGCGGAGGTACTCGTATGTACGCGGCAGACTCGACGGGCCGGTTTCCGTCGCGTACCCGGACTCATTTAATTCGTACGTGGTAGGCCGACGTCTACAGAATTAGTTTTACTTGTCGCCTCTCGATCCCATCCCGTTCTCCGAGAGATCCGGCGAACGGGAGGAAGATCTCGACTCGCGTCGATCGACGTCTTCAAACTCTTATCGAACTTCGCACGCGTTTTAAACCGTTGAGATGTGTTCGACGCGCGGCGTTGGAATCGTTTCGAGAAAAGTTCGATAAGAATCTGAGCACGGCGACCGGTCGACGACCATCGTTACAGACCTGGAGGTCGTGGGGATTTATCGTTAAAATCTGGGAGACTATCGTCTACGGGTGTCTAAATAGAAAATTTGCGGCCAAACTGGCCGAGGATTCGGTAGCTCGGAGATAGATCCTCTCGTCTTAGGTCGTCTATAGAAAAGATTCGACGATTTGTCCACTTTTATACCTGTATTCCCAAATACATATATGTATACTATAGGCAGAACGACAGTGTTTATTCGGTAGCTCAAGAAAGTTCGAGGTTCTCTTGTCCGTTCGCGTTTCAACGCTTTCGTTAAGAAAATAAACGTATCGTCTCGGTGTTCGAGACTCTAATTTACCGAGAAACAAATCAGTTTGTACGAAAGGAATCCTGTTCAGATTCGATGACGTCCCTTGAGGTAATAGTAATATCGATTCTGACGAATAAACGCAATTTCCACGAGCTGAGATAGAAGGGTTCGCGTCGGAAACGTCTGTAAAACTGCTGCTTCGAAATTGGACATTGAAATTCTGAATATTATATACAGAGAAAACTGTCTCCGACGACGAGTAGCGTAGCGATAGATCGTCGTCGTTCCCGACGGGAATCACGTTTGCCGCGAACCCTTCGATCGACGAATTAGGCCCACGCGAGTGAAACGACTAGAAATTCTGGGACGAGGTAATAAATTAGCCGCGCATCTCGGAGGTGCATCTTGACTGGTCATCGAAACCTCGCTAAATCACTGACAATGAGTCGAACGTAAACGCGATTCGAACTGGATTAATCTCAAGCGAAACGGATCGCTTTGGTCATTGTCGATTAATAATCGTTGTAAATAATTAATCTCTCAAAAGATCTCTACGTCGTCGCGCCTCTCTCGTTCAATTATTATTATTAGTATTATATTATTATTATTATTATTATACGAGTATGTGAAAAGAAAGCGTTTAACGTCTCCTTTGCCTCGTGATCGGTAATCAATTTTGTCGGCGAGTCCGCTTCGCCTTTTCACGGAACTCTCTCGATCGGAATTTGAAACGGAACGGGGAGAAATGGGAAACGACTTATTGCTCGAGGGAACTCGGATAAAAAGGTGTACAAATGAAATTAATTAGTACTCGCAGATCCTTGGACCGTGTAGCGATCGCTCTGAGAACATTTCTCTCCCGTTCGGATGTTTAATAATTGCAACTGCGTTTGATAAAGCTACGGGGATCTTCGATCGCGTCTTTCGATTTTAATTAAAACCGAGAGCGTTCTCTTCGTCGATATTAAAATCATACTCTCTATAACTATATGTACAATTAAAATACTGATATGTTTGTTAAAATATCTGAACGAGTCGGTCGACTCTGATATCGTTTTAAACAATATTTGTACCGAGGTATTTGTACCCACTGAGGATCGTTTAGAAACGTTCGTCGATCGATCGGTTCGGATCGACCGACCGATTCGCTCGACGAAGGACAAAGAAAACGATGATAAAAAGGAAACTCGTCCGATCAATTTTCACGAGGGAGAGTTTTGAAATGAAAAGGGAAATAAAAACAAATGTAAACCTGAGAGAGGAGATCACGATTCTGGGAGGTCGCGTTTCACGGTTCTCCGGAATTCTTGGAGGATCCCTTAGAAGCTCTCGTCGATGTCGCGGTCCCTGGCCAGGTTGAACACCTCGAAATCGTTCGGCGCGTCCGGTATATCCGGGGCCACCGGTATCTCGGGTCGCAGGGCCACGCAGTCTCGGGGCGAACACTCGACCCGGCCCTCCGACCCGCAGCTGCACTCGATGCAGTTTCCGGTCGAGTGCGGTAGCAACTCGCCCTCCCGGTACTCCCTCCCTGTAATCAAAATACCCGACATAGCCCATTTACGAACAAGCGTTTACGACATTTTTACCAATTAATAGACGCGTCCGACCAGTGTTTGATCGTCGACGTAGACGTCGACGAGTAAACGCGTCGAACGCGACGAACGTAATAAAGAAGGGATGATGAACGTCTGAGGATTTTGATCGTTACCCATTACGAGGCACGTAGTCGGCGGCGGCGGCGGTGGCTGGGACGTAGTAGTCGAGTAGGTCGCGTTAATCTCCGCGTATCCCTGTTGCTGCTGCTCGACCGGCGAGGGCTGTTCCTCCTCCGGATCACCGGAAGCTTCCAAACTGTCGACGGCATCCGTGGTACCCTCGAGCGACGGCGTGTAATTACTTTCTATCGTCGTCGATGGTAGGTAAGAGGGGCCGGTCGACGGATCGGTGCTGCTCGGATTGTAATTCTGCCACCAACAATATACCTCGCCGTCCACGCAGAGACAATGAGAGTTCGGGTCGTACGACGGTATCTGGAACACGGACGCATCGTTCTCGATGAACCCGACGTCGTCGTCATCGTGGAATTCGTGTCATTCGTGTGTAATTCGTTCGCGCGCACCTCGATTCGGAAAAGAGACGCGGGGCTCGTTAGAACGACTCGAAACTCGCCGAAATGTCACCGAAATGACGCGAACAAATATATGAATATTTCGGTACAGCGAGTGAAAAGGAATTCGCGCGACACTCGTCTGATCGAGACGGCGGAAAACACGTCGGAATGCTCGAAAGACAAATTGAAATTTACACGTGGCTCCGATCCGGCGTCACCGAAGAGAGAGAGAGAGAGTAGAAAAAAAAAGGAAAGCCCCGAGGAAATAAGGAACCGGGGTAAAAAGAAGCAGCGACCGAGTCTGGGGAAACACGTCATTAATTACTATACGAGGTTCCCCGGCCGTAACGAAGGAATCCGTGACGTTTGCCACTCGAAACTCATCGCCGGGTTTCGCGCGTCCCGCAGGCCCAACACTAATTAATAATATTGACGCTGCGCGTCGTCGTATCGAATAAAAAGAGAACCGCGATGAGCTAACGAGAGAGCCGGCAGAAGTGATCTGGCGTCGCTCGAAATAATTCCAGACGGAAATCAGACCGATAGACGCGGTCTCGCGCGAACGTTAGATCTAAATTTGTTGTATTAAGAAAAATATTCGCGAACGCGAGAATACGGCGAGGCGAAATAATAACGGCAGTGATCGACGTCTGGGAAGTTGAAGACGGAGTTGACGGCGGCGCGGATCATCACGGGCGTCGGCCGATAACGCGCGTTACTCCGTTAATTGGACACCGTCGACGGCTCGTCGTCGGTCAGGGGAGACGTTGTCGCTCACGAGCAGACGTCTCTCGCGGAATATTCCCGAATATATCTCGCGCATATATTTCCGAATTTTTCACGCGCCCTTCCCACGGTTCTGCATTCTCCGGAATCTCCCGAATCGAGTCGACCTCGCTTATATTTCCCCTCTCGAAATTGGAACGTTCCCGCACCGGTATGAACAAAATTCTCTGCTCGTATATTGAAAAATAACGCGTAAGCAGGCGCGAAGATTCCGATCGCGACGAAAGTCTATCGAGAAACGCGACGCGATTAGTTCGTGGATTCATCGTCGACCGAGTTAGATAGGCAGACGAATAGAATAACTTTGGAACGCGTCGATCCAAAAATGAATCGAATATCGCGGAAGGATTTCCGGTCGTCGAACGGGTTTCTTGATACTCGCACAATGGAAGCCGAGAGGCTTTGCGTACGCAAACCGTGTAAAAATACGCGATAAAGGGAAGACACGGTTTCGGTTTGATTTACGAACGGAGAGGGCAAACAGAGAAATATTGCGAGCACGTAGAGACTTTCGCGTGGAGAGAGGGTGGCCGACGAAGTTCGGTAGTGTATTTACAACGCGAATGGCCCCAAGGCTCCATTGTTTAACCCTGCTTTCTCCTGGTCAACACGGGCCCCCGTAATATACACCCACAATACGCTATACACATTCCATTATCCGACCTAATAAGGACACACGATTATTCTCTCGAGCGGGGAAACGGTATACTCGAATAATGCGACTTCTCAATTTCGTTTGACGGTCCGAACGCTCCCGGGCTTTCTTCGCGCGTTCGTCCAACAGTTTATTAGTACGGGACCAGACGCGAGCGTTGCATACAGGGATGCCGGGAAAATGGCCTTCCTTCCACCAGCAATCGGCTCGATCTGACGAACGTCAGAGGGGAATCGAGCCAATTTGCTAGTGGAAAGGACCTTCTTTCCCAGCGACTCTGGTCGCATATGGTACGTGATTACGAATGTAGCTAATACACGCGAGCCACGTTCGTAGGCATAAAAGTTAGATTAGAATATCTCGACAATGTCGAACACGCGTGTCTCAGATTTATCTTTGCTCCCGTTTAATTGAATTTCGTCTGCGACCATAAACCGCGAATTATCAGATTTGACGAGCTAAATATTTGAACCCCGCGGAGGAAGGAACGAACGTAGATGACGACCGAGGGGGAGACGACCCGAGTCGAAATTCGCAGACTGAAAAAGAGCTGAAAAAACTGTAAAAGAATTGAAAAAGTATTGCAAGCATTGTCTCTTAATTGAAAGAGAACTGACTGCACTGAATAGTCCAACTATTGAATTTTTAGAAGATTTGTAATAGAACTGACAGTACTGAATATTTTTAGAAGATTTGTAAAAGAACTGACAGCATTGAATATCCTCACCACTCAATATACGGACTTAGAAAAATATTGAACATTTTATATACTAATGGACTTGGAGGAATAATTTTTATCTAATAAAATTGTTTATTTTATATTTTATTTATATTATTTATTATTTATTATACAGGGTGGTCCGGAATTCGTAGTACAACCGGGCAGGGGATGATTCTACGTTAAAAAATAAGAAAATATTTTGTTATAACATTTTTTCATTCGGCACTCCGATTTCGAGAAAATCGATTTTGAACTTTGAGAAATCTTAGTACGATTTAGTACGTTTTGTATTGTAGCATTTTGATACTAAATGTAAAAAATATAAAGTATAACAAAGAATAAAAAATAAGTAA
>SMSR01008928.1:8878-19480 GCA_019453355.1 Ceratina japonica | reverse complement strand
TTTTCTGTTAATATATAGCAAATTATTGACGTTTATAACAAAATCTTGACTTTTGTCCAAAATTTTGCATTTTCCGCACTGTGTGTCGCTACAAATTCACATCATCGGGTTTCATTGTGTAACGAAAGTAACGGAATTATAGGATATTCAAGGCGACAGTATGATTCGACGTAAAATAGGAAAATCAGTCTATAGAACAATATCAGTATTACTTGTATAATTAATTTTGGACAGAAAGTGTCGTACAATATTCAAAATTGCGCAATTCAAATATACTCATCAATAATTTAGAAGTTACGCATTTAAATCGCTTTCCCTGTATGCAAATTGATCGATTTCATTCAACTGCAAGCATGATTGATTCATTGTATAAATTGGTTCATCAACTTTTAAATCACTGAATTAGTGTAGACTTATTTTACAAGACAAATTAATTGGCCTCTTTGCAAATCCTCGTTCTTGTAAGACGTTCCAAGTCATATTTACTCTGGAAACATCCCACGTGCGTGTATTAGAGGTGATCGCGTCGAATCGCAGATCTTCCCTGATGACTGTTTTGTAAACGTTGAGCGGTTCGTTGTTTCCCAAGGATCGTTAAGAAAATCCCTCGCGGCGTCGCAGGAATACGGAATCTTCCGTAAATTAATTAACGTTTCACGTTTGTAACTTCTCGATGCCGGCGCTGTTTAATTAAATACAGCGGGAAGATTCATCTGGACGTCTTATATGCAAGGAATTCATACGGCATGCCGTATAATCGAATGCCCTGTGTACGAACATCTATTCTCCAAACATTTGAACGTTTATCAGTATCATGTATTATCATGACGTACGATTTCATATTTCATCATAAATACTGAATGTGACGTGATATTCGTACACATAGCATAATACTTAATAATCTTGTTCCATAATTTAACAGGGACAGGATATCATTTAGGTTACATTCAATATTTAAACACACTGATCTCATTTAATTTCCAGTAAATATTGCATACAATTAATAAATAAATAGCTATCGTGTTCTTTGTTAATTGTAATTTATAATCATTGAATAGAATAATTGTTTCATGTTGTACAAGTACGGAACGTCAAATATACGATTTTGTATTGGAAAAAATTGCTTGTCATATAAAAAATAGGAGAGGACGATCGGTACTCGTGCCTAATGAAAAATTGCAAATCGAAAGTCCGTTCTGCAGTGCAAAGAGCAGATTGTAAAATGAAGAGGGAACCGAGAAGTTGAAGCGGTGCTCGATTGCGAATTGGAAAATACGAAACAGAGCCGGTCGACGCGGCGGGATGTCAATCGAGCAGCACAATGGACCTCATCGACGGATATTTCGGAAATTTCCAGGATGACCTATATATCGGTCGAACGATTTTCTCTACGGGCCGACACCTCACGAACGGATCCGTCCATCGTTTCGCGGCAGCGAAGTTGCACACTGGCCTAAAGCCAGCCACCGAATTTGAACCTCGGCTCCCCCCGATACACACCCGCGTGTTCATCTTTCCAAAGCAGACATCAAAGCGACCATAGGGATAATAGGATTGTTTAAGTAACGCTTTCCCGGCTTTGAGCGCGTCGCGCACTGAATATTCTTCATGTCGTTGCTAATTGGTTGCGAAGCTATTTCTTACTCGGTCCGTTGATTCAACTCGGTTTATTTGGATGCCACTTTTCCGTTTCCGTCTGATTATTTGAGACCTGTCTATACGCATAGAACTTCAAATTCCTCGATACTTACGAAAGAACATAAAAATGTTTTTAAATGCACTATAGAAAGAAATAGTCACGCATTTATAATTTTTCACGTTTCTCCAGAGACGTTATAATAATATCAATAGATGTCAATTATTATTATTATTGGTGGCTATCGCATGAAGATAGCAATTACGGTTTCAATTTAGATAAACAATTACCTTGTTTGAGAAAAGTCGCAAGTTGTCAGATAAACCACGTAAAGAGAAAGTGCTCAAGTCATAAATAACTCTTTCTTACGTTATTTTATGTAGTCCTGCAGGGAGTGCAAAATCACGCGCGGCGGAAATTATCGTGAGATCGAAAATATGCAAATCGGATCACCGCTTAAAGATATACGCGTACAGGGTGGATGGGTGGAGCCGGTTTACGTAAGGATCGGGAGGAAACAATCTCTTTTGCTGTTTCCATCGATTCGCTCGTGTATTAGGCGTGCCTCTGTAAGTATGCAGTTGCCTTCTCACGAGTCAGTTTTCATGATAATAAATTTCGCGGGAGGGCATAGAAAGCGCGAGTGAGCGATACTTTCGCGCGAGCTCGCGTAATCGAGTCGCGATAATCGCGAATTTCCGTGTACATTAATCCATGTCTTAACTGTTCCTCTCGTTGGTTTACTGAGCAACGTGAAATCGATAATGACAAACGCGTTTCGTTTCCATGGCTAATCGAACGCGGGTTGATAATAAAGAAGCGTGGGAAATGCTAAATTAATTTAGTAATTTAGCCCGTATGCAAACGAGGGGGAGGGTCGCTTAACAATTCAAATGGGGGCTCGTAGTGCCGCCCCGCCGTTCGTTGCGAATTCTCTGCGAAAATTCTATTATCGGCCTCGGTCAACGTATTCGATTAACATTTTCGAGTGGATGAAGCGTGGTCGCCGCTCGCCGGGCCAGTTATTCCCAGTTAAAAGTGCAGTTACTCATTTCCCGACGTGCCGCTAACGAGATTCCTCGATCTTTAATTGCGTTTCACATTGAGAAGTGTAAATGTTCGGAACCCCTTAACTTTGTAATTTTGTTTTATCCCGTATCGAACGTGGGACAGAATACCAGCCGCCAAATGCGATTTTACGGAAAAATTGTTCTTTTTGCTTCAGTTCAACTGAATGATCTTGTATTTGTCAATCAGCGTGCATAGTTGAACATCTTTTTGTTTTATTTAGTTATAATAGAGAGTAGGTCAGTATGAAAACTAGCGTTTAACATTAATAATTATTTACTAATTTAATTAAAAGAATCCTATATACATATTTATCGTGAGATAGTGTTCACTCTTACATGTTATCAAACCAAATGTCACTTTCGAAAACCTTATCATATAATCAATAGGTAAAAGATCATTTTAAAGCATACCTCATATTGATTCACTATGTATACGTACACAGAGAATATACATATGTAATCGAAACAGTTTTTTTAAGCAGCATTCTGTCATTCTAATACTGCTTTGAATATCTTTCTATAACTGTGAAGTCCCAAATCACAGTCGGTTGGATTTTTCTTTTTAAAGTCAGCTTGTAACACGTTCAAGTACACGGACGTCGCCCCTTCGCTTCTTGCCTTGCAAAATATTCGAGAATTTCCCGCGAGAGTAGGCGAACGACAGCCCCGACGATTTCGAAGAAATTGCGGAAGCTTTATCGGCGAGCACCATGCCACTTGCCGCAGCCGCTTTTTTCCCGTGCTCGCTCTCGAGCCGACGGAGAGAATATTTCATGAAGGCCCCGACTAAAACGCCCTGGAGCGTCCTCCATTGTGGCCGTGTCTTGGTCCATCGATATCGATACGACAGTATCTACGGCCCTTGGCCAATGAATTAGGACTGAGAACGTCACTTTCTTGTCCACAGCAATATGTCATACATGGAAATCTATACTCAGCAGGCCAATTTATTGCAACGTAAACATACACGCGTATACACAATCATCGAATATATCTATAGTGACTTCCATTAATATCCGGACATATTTCAAAACTGAATAAGTTCTTTAATATGTAGCCAACTAACTTAATTTTTTGTGGGCTTTTAAAAGGCTTAGTTTACTATGTAATGTGTAACAAACAATTAAAATAAATTACTATTCGTCAAAATCTCGAAGAAAAAACAAAAGATCATGATGTTAAATTTTTTTGTTAGAGGCTCTAGCAAAAATTTGAAACATCCCGTTTGTAGATCTAAAAGTGTTATATGAATGTATAAAGTTTTATAAAAATCCATGAAACCATCAAAGAGTTAGACATATCGAAACATGTAAAAATTCGTCAATTTATCCCAGTCGTGGAGAACTGCGATTTTTTCAATTTCTAATCTCTTCTAGCTTATAGCAATATTGATCGACTTTTATGAAACTTTGTACATGCATATAACTTACTTAGATCTGCAAACGAGACAATTCCAATTTTTATTACAGACCTTAATAAAAAAGCTAAAAACCATGTCCTTTACTATTTTCCTCGCGATTTCAATGAATACCAAGTTTTTTTTTTTAATTTTTTGTTACACATTCTATAGTAAATTAAGCTCTCTAAAATTCCACAGAAGATAAAGTTCTTTAATCCAATACTAAAAATTTTATACCGTTTCAAAATGTGTCCGAATATTAATGGAAGTCACTGTACATCATCTGGTTCTGAAGCATTTGCTTGAAATAACAATCGTCTGATTATCTCTACGAATTTAAACTGTTTTACTTAAAAAATTTATCAGATATAAAAAATGATTAAAGTGAAGTAATAATGGAGGCATCCGGGGTTAAATCAAATTTATTGCAAGGTGTTACATTACAAATGTGTAACGTACGAAGAATAATGAATTTAATGTACGTGTATCCATACTTGTTATCTTTTTCAATGACATGGCAATATTTGGAGTTGCAAAATTAAATTAGAGAAAATCGTGTCCGTGAAGTACTCAACGAATCAGAATCACAAATCTATTGAACACTTTTTTTTCTCAACACCCTTCGGCTTCATCAATCGGTTGGGATGGTAAATCAATTAATCGTCCAGTGTCTATGAACGAGGTCAGGAGAACGTTTCTAGAAATCTTCGTTAGCCCCATTGTTCTCTACCTGTATGTGGGTTAATCACCGTTCACCGAACTTCGTAGCCATTTGCCGGCGTGTTTCATCCGCCGCAGTGTGTCCCGAACCATGGTTAAAGTTGGAAATCGTTTCGCCCCGCCGCCAGTTGCTACACGACTCAAATTCGAGTCGGTCGTCAATTCGATCTAGTTGACAGCTGTTTCTATTTTAAAATACGAAGATGTACGAACACTACTTTTGGTCACATTCGGTAGAACTCGAAACGGTAAAAAAATCACATCGTCTGAATGAACTCCTTGAGTAGACAGCAGATTTTCAACTGTTTTAATAGCCTGCACGCTTATTTCTTACAAATTTCTCTGAGTGTACAAGAATTTGCGTAAAAATTTCCAGGGTTGATCATTTAGTCAAAGATCGTGAAATGAAAATACCAGAAACTCTTTTCAGTCATTTATTAATCAGGATTCAACAGATATGTTTATTTAATCCGTCGTAACATTTATTAGCATATACATTAAATTATCGAAAGATCAACATACAATTTAAGATACAGGTATATGCTAAACGAGATTGTAGTTCCTCGCTTCCGTTCACAAAGTCCAACATAGATTTTTATAATGTAGACATATGCAGATTATTGCAAACATTATCTGTGATAAATGCGACTTTGTTCAAAATTCAAATAACAACGCAAATCAAATGTATGTTCACATAACTACTTAATAATATCAAATATTTTCTTTCCTATTTATGTATAAATGGATTAATTTGTTCAAAAAATCATAATTTAATTTTATAAACTATAGTAATTCAGACTTTGGAAATCGTGTAGGAAATCTGGTATGCAGTATCTCCACTCCACGGCGCTTCCTGATTCTGTCTCTATATTTCATTTCAATCATATGTACATATACATACATTTCTTTCAATTATTTGCAAAAATCTATGTCACGGAGTCACGTGTTCAACGAAAAAGACCACCGCGGCCGTTTCATTTTGGACGTTCGGGAACAAAATCGGTAGCGGGACGGGTTCCGGCTCTATTTCCATGGCTTGTCCGTTCCGTTTCGTTAAATCAGCTCGGCGATCGTTCTTCTCTAACGGCTTGAATCGAACAGCGTGGTTTCGGTTCTTGGGACGTTTGCTATCCCTCGAGACACCCGCTTTTCCGGAAGCCTTGATTTAATAGTGTACCTCGGATTAAAACATTCTTTACTTATATTTTGTGTTTATACATAATTTATTATATAATAAAAAAACGTGCGTGTTCATCTTGGAACGTTGAATGAATTGTATAAATGACAATTAAAAATCTGTAATATTAAAATCATAAAAGAAGGTCATAAAAATATTATATAAATTATAGGAAATCTGAAATTATGTAATGAAATCGAATTTAGGCTCGGTGCGTAGGACCAACGCATCCGAAATTGGAAACTTTGGATAAGAATCATGATTTTACAGGCTTGGTCTCGCTAAATCCAATTTTCGCAACGTCAGTTAGAGATTGAGTTTATAATTGGCCCCGCGGCGTATCCGCCCCAAATCGATTAACCTGCACTTCATTAAAATGTTTACCGACGCGTTTTTATCGTTTCCCCCTCGCCTCGGTTTGCATTCGCGATGTCGTTTCCGTTCTTTTTCCAATTCAAATCTACATATGCGTGTAGCGCGGAATACATACGTCGAATATCCTCGCGTTTAATGAAATTCGATGGCTTCAAACACATATATTGGTGATTCGGGGCATACAGAAACGCGTCAAACGTTTGCTTTTACGTTTTATTGATTTTATTTTTTTTTATGACGGATATCGTTCGTATTTTTGGATATCAGCGAAAATACGGGTCATCGGAATCTATGAGATTAAAATTCGGATGGTTTAGATCAATTTGAAATTTATTACTTCTATGGCTTTCAGAAATAGTCATCTGTGAAGAGAAAAACACACACCAACTCATAAATAAGAAATAAAAATACTTTTCAGGCTGTAATTTATTTGCTAATTTCGCATATTTCTAAATGACTAAATAACTCCGTTATGTGAGTCCTAAATGTATTTCTGAATGCCGTTTCAATTTCCCTGCTGATTTGCTTTCATTACTTTTATAATAAAATTTCACATGTAAACTAATTATTCAAAATCAGGCAATTCACACGGGTAATTTCGCGATACATTCTAATAAAATGACAGTGTCTTGTCGATGTTTGCCAAAATATTTTATCTCCATTCTGTTTCAATAGGTGGTAAACGATTTTCGATGTTTCATATGCACCTATCGAATATTAGATGATGTAAACATATGTCAGTAAATGTTGTTATTTTAATGATTAAGATTGACGCGTAGTTGTGCAAAGAATAATTAAATGAGTTTTATTGGAACATGACACACACCGAACACACTGAACATACACCGTTTTTAACGTGTTTAACAAAAATTCATGTGTGTTGGTAGTTAGGGAGAACATTCACATTAAACAACAAAACAAGAGTAATACTAGAATAATCTACAGTGGGTCTAGAGACAGTGTGGCGAATCCATGTACCTCGCGCTGATTGGCTGTACTATGCAGACAATGTGGCGTCCACTCACGTATATATTTTATATATATACATATATAGACACATATAAGCTAAGATACACTACAATTTAATTGTATAAAATAGCTATGAGAATGGCTGTAGTTATTATAACGTAACTTATAAAATCGGTGTTAGATATTTGAAAGTAAAAATCAATTTATTCAACATTAAAAATTTCAATAATCTACGTTTATAATAATCATCAATTATTCTTAAATTAATAATATTCTAGAATATTAAAGTGAACTAATGCGTAATGCGAAAAGAAAATGACTAAATATTTGGCGAAAGGTTGTAAAAATGCTTCGAATAAATTAGTAAAAGTGAATTATTTTTCTAAAGATCTTGATAAAAGACAAAAATGGTTAAAAAATTGTGAAGAGCTTGGTGGAATGTATCATTGGTTACTAAATTTCGCGCTTTATTTGGCGGCCATATTGTCTGTAAAGAGATCTGCCACACTGTCGCTAGACCCACTGTAGAATAATCGATTAGTATCAAAAGAATGTGATTAACTTGAACTTATCAAGATGAAGGAGTTGAAAGGAGTTCATGAAACTATACAGTTTTCTTTTTGTCTCAATAGTAAATGATCTTATCAAACATCTTGATAAGAGGACATCAATTCATTATCGCTTTATCAAATTTCAAAGGTTTCGTTCGGTGGATAATGCCGGTAGAACTTATCGTGGGAAACGAACGAAACGTGGTGCACGAGTAGTTAAACACGGGACCACTTTGTAGCGGAACTCTTAACGACACGGCGATTCAACAGGCGCCACCCCCTTTTGTTTCTCCTTATTTTCGTCCTTCCATTTAGTACCGGGTGTTTACACGGCCGGTTTATGAACTGCTAACAGCAAAACGAGGAAAAAGATCGCGGCGACGAAATTCTAATGGTTCCTCTCGTCCGCGTGGGTGGTATTAGTTTTAGGCGCGAATCTCGGCGGACGTTGGTCTATTTTAAATATGCTGATAGACACGGCCGCGTCTTTTCTCCACTTCCGTTCCCTCTTCGCTTACGTACTTCTGCTATTTCTGCGAATTCGCGAACGTTTCGCTCGAAGGGAATTCCGATCGAAGCTTAACCTCGGGCACTGCTGGAAGTGCATTTTAGTTCAACCGGAGTTTCCAAGGAAATTCCGAGATTTACGGTCTCTACTAAACATTCTAACGCGCACAATTTGGATATATATCGCGAACACGAGATTTTACAGTTCCCTGTCACCGTTCGATGTTCACTGTTCGCGCGTGATAATTTATAACTCCGCCAGCGCCGATCGTGAAAGTATTATTGTAGATCATAAAAGACTGTAGGTATCAAATGCTAGACGTTCGAAGGTTTGGAATTTGCAATCTCGTTAAAAGTCCATCGGCGGATTATGCGCTATATTGCATTGAAGATTGCGCTACTCGAAATCACAGCAGAACGATGCAATCTCAAGATCGGATAAGTTAAACGAACTTGGACCCTTATTTGCAATTACGTGCCAACCGGAAACTCGGTTCCGTAACTTGTTAACGCGGCGAGGTCTGGCTAGTTGGATAAAATATCAGCAACTTCGTTATTATTTAAACGTCCACGGCGAGTACCACCGTGACTATCGCGCTTTAAATACATTTCTACCTGGTAAACGCTGAAACTCTTCGCATACATAAATGTCTGTTGCTAAACCTCATGCATTTTATGCATTTACAAAGAACACCAGTGCATACAATACCACGTGTGGTGTGTCTGCGACTACATTATATGTACGCAACAATATAATCGCGCGTGCAGTAACTAAAGGTTAAAATGTTGGATGTTATAACAAGATGAAAATTAATTCATACAGACGGTATTACTACGACTGATAGAGTGCTTCCACTGTTCTTCTCCAGCATTTCTGGCACCATGTCAACGTGATACAGTATCACGACAACGACATTGATACAGTGGTAACATCTGTTAACTGCGGATTTCTTGATTCTGACTGCTCATTCTGCTTGGAATTCCAAATTTAGTTATCGCTGAAATTGTGAAAACATAATATTTCATGTACAATAGAGGGATAGTTCATAGTCAAAGAAAACTATATTACTATACTAGAGTGAATGTTAGGTATACAGTGACTCCCATTAATATCCGGACACATTTTGAAACGGTACAAGATTTTTATTATTGGATTAAAGAACTTTATCTCCGGTGGAATTTTCGAGAGCTTAATTTACTATAGAATGTGTAACAAAAAATTTAAAAAACTTGGTATTCATTGAAATTGCGAGGAAAATAGTAGAGGACATGGTTTTTAACTTTTTTATTAGGGTCTGGAATTTTTGCTAGAGCCTCCAACAAAAAAGTTAAACATCATGATCTTTTCTTTTTTCTTCGAGATTTCGGCGAATAGTAATTTATTTTAACTGTTTGTTACACATTACATAGTAAACTAAGCCTTTTAAAAGTCCACAAAAAATTAAGTTAGTTGGCTCCATATTAAAGAACTTATACCGTTTCGAAGTAAGTCCGAATATTAATGGGAGTCACTGTATGTAGTCAATTTGATTGAAACATCAAAATTGAGGTTCTTCAGAAAAAAAAAAAAAAATAGAATTTTGTTTTAAAGAAACTTTATTCAGAACAGTTTTTACATATTCTGTGTTTAAAATAAAAAATGTGTGTGTTGAAATATTCTGTGTTAAAAATGTTCTGCAGATTTTGCATTACATTTAGCACAGACGTCGTTCTACTTCTTTTGCGCGATACTTGAACTTCGAGTCTTGAGCAATGAGTCAAATCGACTACAGTGCTAATTTTCATCAGATAAACTTTATTCTGGAAATCAACGATGTTGTCATACGTTAAACGAATTCAGAGCGTTGTTCTTTGTTTGTAAAGTATAGCACGGTTTGGTAGATTATCTTCTATAGATAGCAGTGAAGCATCAATTAAAAATTTTAATTAAGAGGAGGATTGTAACTCGATACGTGTTGAATGTAGAAGATTGTTGACACAGTTAAAAACTTGAAGGGTTGGCTGATATTTTATTGATATTTTCCTCTGCAGCAATAAATAAAATGTTTTTTATTCAGTAACAATATTGTAGCTGCAGTCGCAGAATTGTCATGCATAAATCATGTTTTACTTCAAATTGTCATTTGCAGTTCAGGATTTGTTTCATTACTTACATTTTCTCTTTTCTGATTGCCAATTACTGTACAAAATTGGTTGAA
>SMSR01008923.1:0-17748 GCA_019453355.1 Ceratina japonica | reverse complement strand
TAAACTACTGTCGAATTTTTATTATTCAATTTTTAAGGTCCCAAGAATCGTTAGCAGCTCGGTATAAATTAATTGATTGTTTAAAGACGGTAAACAATGAAATTAAATGGGGTTAGTGTAAAAATTGATCTTCGTACAATTTCTCTTAATTTAAAAATAGTTTTATAAAAAATACTGAATCTATTACAAAAGTTGTATCAATCAGTACATATTCCGTAACAAATCTTAAAGGACTTCATGATATTCTGATGTTACCCGACTGTTGCATTTTAGATGCGTTACAAATGTTACACGACTTCGCGACTCGACGTAACATCGACATTCTGGCTACTCGGAATCGCAGTCCGTCTCCTCAATACCATCCCGATGAAAAGAGAGAAAAGCTACGTCGCTGGTTTCGGTAATGAAACTGGAGAAACTTTTCGACACTCGAGGCAGCTAACGGGCGATGCAGTAAAGCGAATTAATATGTCCGCGTTACATCCGGCGAACGTGTTTCGAGGCCGAGTCATAAAAATTTTAATCCACCGGTTAAACCCGTGATTGAAAGTTCTATCAGAGACGAAAATTGCGCTTTGAGTACGTGAAAATTCTCCGGTCATAAACAGAGCGGGGCGTTCGGGTGGGGGAAAGCGATTCCACCCCCCGGGGCGAGTGTAACAGCGCGTATAACCAACTTTCGTGCGCGTTAAAATTTAGATAAAATCGGCGGCTTTTAAGGCCGCACTTTTTCGTCGATACCCCTGGCCAGTGTAAATGCGGGGGCGTACCACAAGAGAAAAAGAATAATAATAAAGAATTTAATAACGAGAACGGTCGCGCGACTGTTAAGGGGAGGCAGGCTCGCGCCTGGACTTAATTTAAATGAACACTAAATTCCCCATTGCACGGAACCCCGATATTACCTGCGATCCCCAATCAGTTCGAAGCTGCAGCGCGAATTATTGCCTTTATCTTAATGGAAACAGAAAGAGATCTGTGGGCCGTGCAGGGTCGCTCGTAAAGCTTCTTGCTTTGATTACAGAAACAATGCCCGGCTAGCCTTGTGCTCTGTAATCTGTCTATTCTCCTCTACTCGGGCGTTCCCTCATTCTCTTTACCTGTTGAAACACGATTTTACACACATTGGCGAAAGTCTCCAGTTACCTCCTGTCACATCGTTCTCCTCTCTTTATTCCTGTTGATTTTATAAATATCATCGGTATTCATTCTTACCTTTTGTCTGACATAAATAAGAAGTGGTATCGGTTATTTCTCAAAATCAGAGCATTAAAACAAATGTTACACTCAGTTACATTGTTGTGGCAATCTGTTACTGCCACATCTTTGGAGTATCAGCTTTTTCGTATTCCATAAGCCTAGAATGACTAAAGATATGAAAGAGGATATACATACATGTATAATCGTGGCACAGTTGTTTTACATGATCTATTATTAATTACATGATCTCTATTTCTTTTAAATTAAATATCAAGTAAATAAAATGAATTGAGAATTAACGCGGTTGTTATTCGATTGTACGTGATCCGATCAGAAGGGGTTGATTTAGTCGATCTTAACTTATTTAATAATTTTAGTCAATACTTATAATGAACAATGAACAGTTGAACGAATGACAAGCATGAAATAACGGAACGAACTCTGTATTGTACGTGCATACGAGAGGCGGCTCTCAACAGCAACCGATGAAACGTACGGGGGGAAGGAGGAGCATAGGTGGTGCATACTCGATTTCTCCGGTATCGTATTATCAAGTATCGTGAATTTTCATTATAAATCAGGGTAGTCGTTCAATTTCCTTCGGCCGGGAACGGAAAATATGGAAATGCAAAGTATTCATTATTGAAGTTTCAATATCCCAGCCGCTAAAGCGTTGCACTTTGTTCCCGGCCACTCTCTCGATTTAATCGCGCCGCCGGCTGTACATTTTAAAATAACAATCCAATTCCGTGGGCCACGAAAATTTTATACTCATACCCTCAGATATTTGTGGGGTCAGGTCCTGTATTACTCCCCCGGGGCGCGCGGCGGTGGACCGCTCCTTCGCCATAAAATTGTTTCCCGCGCAAACCCCGTTCGCGAGAAATACCGAGAGTCACCCCCGGAGCGTTTGCCTAACGCGGGGCTCAATCATTTCTGACTCGTTCATTATTAATGCCGCCGAGCCGAGTCTATGGAAAATTTCCTTGTCTCCATTAAAAAAATTCTTCGATCCCCGAAGCCTCGTTTCTTTTCTGGCTTCACGGAAATGCGGTATGGCTCGCTGGAGAGTTATACGTATAAACCGGCGTTGAGAACCGGCGTTCGGACGATTAGATAAAACTCCGGGAAGCACGAGGAATGCCGTTCTTTTATTACGTTTTACGTACAGTGGCTGTCATTATTATTAGGACACATTTCGAAATGGATCAACTTTTTTTAGTATCGAAGTGATCGAATTAATTTTTAAATGTTAGTTTAAGTTTGAGTATTAATTAGATGATAGCTAGGGCAGATTCGGTGCTGTTATACAACTTAATTTTTCATTTGTCTGTTACTAAATTTAACTCTTAAACAAACATCATTCTGTATTTTTTATCTCGTCAGTAAAATGACTTACGAAATTGTCCGTCGGACTACCAACAAAGTCACTTTGGTTCAAGTGCAATTTAAAAGACAATTCTTTCGACTCGACGATCAGTCTATACATTATTATCGATAAATTCCTGGCATCGTTCGGTAATATAACAACGTTACGCTATGCGACGTCTGAGAGGTGGATACGTAGAGATACATAACGGCGTTCGGGAAGCATCGGGGCGAAATGTATTCGCGAGATGGGCGCACATGTCCGATGTAGGGTACGGATATCGATGGAAGACGTAGGTGGCTTCTAGCCGGTTTGTACCGCTAGGCTCCCGGTGAAACGTGGCCCGGTTATAAGCCTCTCTCCTCCTTGGCATGCGGAAAGGGGCCGCGCGCACCGACGGCAGAGAGGAACCTATCCGTGCGCAACAGTATCGAGAAAGTCGATGCTCGTTTTTCACGACGGCGGAGGTTTCGCTTTGATATAATGGGCGAGGGATCGTAGTTGCGGTTTTATGAGATGTAAAATTAAGCCTCTAACTGGCGCGGCGGCGGGGGACGGGGCGAGCGCCGTTCCATCCGGCCGAAATCGGCTTGCGAGGAACGGTGATTCGAAAAAGCAGTCCGTGTATCGGCGGGGGCGGCGCGCGGGGGAGCGGGGCTGGAAAATCAATATCGCTCGGAGAAGTTCTATCTAGCGTAAGCAACGGAACGTTTCAGCATGCCAAGTGGAATGTTACGTTCCGTGGTATTGATTGATACCGGAGCGAAATCGGGGACTGGACCGAACTCTCGGTTATTGGGATCTGCGGAGTATTTAATTACTAGTCGTAACTACCTGTACAACTAACGCCGTCGTCACTCGTTTAGTGTAACTATTATTACACCTGTTAATTTGAATGTCCTATGGATGTTCGCGCTCGAGCATTTCTCTCTTCGAGTCGCGGTTCCGTCGGTGTAGCGCGGAGTTAAATGGATTTCGAATGGGAGGGTGAGAGCCTGCGGATCTATTTAGGCAGCGAAAGAAATAGATGATAGAACAAAAAATTGAGGGAGTGTGATTAACTAATTTTTTAACAGATCACACACGCAATTGCAATAATATAATATGTATAATATAAATAATATATATAATATTATAAATATAGTATAAATGATATAGTGCAATTAGACGTGGTTTTTTGTGGAAGCAAATATAAGAAGGCTGCTCCTAAAAATGATTGGAATGACACGGTGGTTTATTATGATTGATTAATTATTTTATTTTAATGAACATCTTTGGTGCAACTGGTTGTCTTTTAATATATAATATATAAATCAATGTCTGGGGGAGGGGCGGAAGTAGCCGTTGCGAGAGGGAATGAATCCCGTAGTTAGACCACGTAACCGAACGGTTGATGGATAAGCCGTTAACGTTAACCCCGGGACACTTGAAATAAGTTTCAGCTCATTTCGCCGGCGAATAAATTTCATTTCCTCGAGTTTAAATAAGATTTTAACCAACGAAACGTCCACTCTGTTTCCACTCTCATTTAACTTTGAAAGCTTAAATATCCGCGGCTCCCGAAACGATTAGCTCGTTCCAGGAAATTTCAACTGGTAACATTTTTATTCAGAAATGTTCGATCATACTTTTGACTAGGAATTTCTCTCCGGTGAATCGTCAAAGAAGAAACGCTTGCTTGCGCAAATAATTATAATAATTAGAATTTATGACGTTTTCGATACTGTATGAATTATAATAATTAACGTTTGTGTCATTTTTGATATTGTATCCGCTATAATAACGCGAGAGCCACGTAATTTTGTACCATTTGTTAAGCTTTTGTGAACTCTGAGATAAAAACAGATGTCGAATGCCCAATTTTTATTTCATTTGTGAAATATGAATGCAACAGTGACAGGATTTAGTAATTCTTGATAGACGATTTAAAAATATTTGAGTTCAAATAATGTCAATTTCGAAGGTGTTATTTAAAATGTATAATAAAGTGTGCAAAAGTAAAAATTATAGAACATGCAGACAGTTACAAGTCACTTAAAAGTCCAATAAAAAATGCTAAAACTATGTATTAGAATATTAGAAATTATGCATTAAAAATTCCTTAGGACCTAGAAAGACAGGTAGAACGATTTTATAAACCTCCTCTGTGATCATCACTTTTCCTAAAAGTTCATTGCTTTCAAATGTCGCACACAGCTTTCAATTACATGTCTTAAACCTTGAGCAGAGAACTTACGGTCCATGCAACCTTAAAAAACATCAAGTTGTGCTCGTAACTCCCGGCAGACAGCTTAGCGATGTACTCGCATGGATTAAGCAGAACTTTATTGCGTTAGAAACACTCAGTCCCTTTTTTGCTTCGTTTCTGTAACTCTTCAGTCATTTTTTTATCCCCGTTCGTTTCCACAGCGTTGATCCTTTCTTTACCTCGGGCCGCCGGTCTTATGGACCACTGCATCTTGCAGATTCGTTTCCACGGGGTTAGCCGTTTCTCTTCGGATTCAGCGGCTGTCGCTTAATTACCAGCCGTTTAGGTCTTAATTGTTAATTTAGCGCGTTACGTTATTCTTCGCGGCGCTCGTTAAAGGTGAAAATGCGGGTCGGTTACGTCGCCGGCCCGGGGAAATGAGATTTCTCTTGAGAACCGCGGAACGGAAACGGGGAAAAACAAGAACGGCAGCTCGGCGGACGGGGAGAAAAATGGAAGAAGAGTGTACTTTAACGCGACTATGCCGTTAATGGAACGTTGTAAAATGTATACCGTGCCTAGAGAGAGAGAGAGAAATGGCGTGGGAAGGCCGGGGAGGAGGCGGTGAGGGAAACGTGGAAGTATTACCGTGGCCGCGCGATAAGAATGGCCATGAGATAACAAGTTTACTGCCAGATGTTAACAAGTGTCGTGTTTCGAGTACTTTTGGCGAATAGCTCCCTGCGATCGTCGCTCGAGACGTACTCTGGAAACTGGCGTCGATCAGGGAAAATATTTAACTTCGGCTGCCAAAAAGACCATCCACGGACTGAGAATTATAGTAGCCTAAAATCCTCAGACACGAGCCTTAACACATTAAAAGATAATACAAATAGGAAGAGACGGTAATGGAAAAAGGGGATACTATGAGTCACTCGTGATTTGACTTCTCAGTCCATTGTCGCTACTCTTCTTTCTTACGGCTTTTATTCCTCTGCTTACGGCCCTCCTGTCTTCCTTCACTGAAGGCATGTCGTTGGTCCCATCACATCAAACCAGTCCAAATCGCGGTAACAACGGGGTTTGTTCCGCAGGTTACACACAGAGTCACCAGGGAATGTCACTAAGTCGCTACACTCCCCCGTTACCAGCCGGTTGCTTTGGCTCCCCAGAGCAATGATACACCTTGATGTGTTCTACATGCCTATACTCCGAAGAGCAGAGGAGAAACAAGCCAGCCGGTAGCGGTGGTGGAAGCCAGTGCCTTTCAACTCTAGTTATACGATTTTCCTTCGACGGATCACTCTCGACCTCGACCTTCTTTTCTCTGCGTCCTCACACTCTACGACGTAGGCCCTACGTCTTTCGTCCTCTTCATTTTCCTTCGCGCCTAATCCCCGTCTTCTTTCTCTCTCATTTTCTTTCACTTTCCCCTAGTATTTCGAGCCCGGCTTCCTCCACTCGTCTTCCCCAGCCGTGTTCCCCCTCCTGCACCATTGTTGTCCGCCTCCATTGTCGTCTGTCGCGCGGCCGACTCGGCCGATAGCGCGGAACGGATTAACCATTAACCCGTCTCTATCGATGATACCAAGAAAGGGGGAGCCTCTTCTTCGTCCATCGGACCCGTGCAATTAACGTCAAACGTCCTCTCGTACGTTCGGCTTCCTTTTATGCCTCCGGATCGGGAACGCTTGGATCCGAGCCACGCCTGGTATCATTTCAATGTTATTAACGTCGATGCCCGGTGTTGAATTCGTGATATCGGGCTGGAAACTGATTTACGGGTTTCTTTCGCCATTGGATCCGTCAGTTGTTTACCTCCCCTCCCGGTCAGTTAGAGCTTTGAAGTAGAGGTTTAATAGGTAACAAAAGTTTCGAATTGTTGGACTCCGGATTTGATTTGCTAGGGTAGTCACGTGACATTCCTAACGCGTTTTGGTAAGATCTTCGCTTTTTCTTGCTCTGTTTTATCGATATCTAGACAGAAATAGTGCAAAATATAGGTATAATAATAAATCATCTTTTTGGCTAATTTTGTGAGTAACATTGACTGTCTGTCTTATCGGCTACTTCCTTAAGTTGGTTCCAGGACTTTATTAGATAGTACAACTGTGCTTGCAAGCAACTATTTTGGAAATATGCTCGTTTGAGTAATTTTCACTGTCCTCGTAACTAGTGCGTAGTTGATATGAACAATCGAGATCGATTTTCGTTAGATAGATTCAGGATATTAGTCGCTGCGTTAACTGTGTCAATAATGATACGTTGGTCCGTGATCCAGTTAATTGCGTTAATAACGTCGCACCAATTCGTGATCCAACAATTGATTTCGATGTCATTCTCAACAATTAGAAATTCGCTGGCTTTGGTCTCATTTGCCGGATAATTTCCCATGGCCGACGCTCGGAAATAACAATCGGCCGTAGCAGCAGGCTTATTAAGGCGCAACAGAAGCCAGGAAGCTCTCGCGTTTTCTTCCTCCGTTGAACGTAACAACGTTTACGTTACGGTTAACAACCAGTGAAAACGAACAATTAATATCGCGAATTCGCAATCAGAAAATTGTTCCAACGCCAGGCGACCGTTTATATACAATATTAAACGTCGTAAAAACCGTTACCTTTCACCGGAGGTATAATTTAAATAACACACAAAGGGGGCTTAAAATACCCACCGGTCGAGCTATAATTATATCCCGCTTAATATCGAAGAGAAAAGAATCCGCGCGGCGGACGCATAAAGCGATACAAGCGCGACACGAAATTATCAATTATTCCCGCTGCCGTTGCCGCCGCCGACCCGTACCCGTTGCCTGCCGCTAGCTTTGTCATTATTAATTTATGCTTAAAAACACAGCGCGTTCGCTTTTAAGCGTGACGTTAAACGCTGAAAAGAGGAAAACAACTCGGCGTCCATTTGGGTGCGTGAACCTAGCCTGACTTATTCTATTTCGGCCCGCAAATAATCACAGGCGACCGATCGCTGTCGATGGCATGAGCTTCATTTGAACGCCATCAAACAACAAGAAATTTCATTAGTCTCCTTGTCTACTTTATGGTTTTTAACCGATTTCTTATGATTTCCCAAAACAAGATCTAACATTGAAAAATCAAAGCATGGATTTATTACATTTTCCCGATGTTCTCCCATTATGGGGAATTGACGCGATCGAAAACGAGTCGATCAATTCATAGTGCTAAACTGTACATGCCGCGGGATCCTGGGAAACCGCTGAGCGAGGCTCGGCCACGCTTTGTCATCGAGATTTCGGTCAATTTGCGGATTATCCTTGATCACGGATTTTAATAGCAACTGCCGGGAGCAGCTCGCCGGATAGACGCGAGCGTGCAAACATGTGCGACGGGGCGCATTTACATCGGCGTTTCGCTGCAGCGAAGACTAGCCCATCGTCATAGAAAGTCGCGCATACATCGGCGTATATACGTGTCGGCGACCGTTTCCACACCTGGAGATATATGTATGTATATATATACGTATATACGTATAGTGTGCGCGGCCCGCGGGGATTCCCGCTCGAACGAATTTCGTTGGAATTGGAATAAAAGTAATTAGAGGCATTTCGTGTCGTCCTGTAATTAGCTTGTGTGCGCACTTCCCGGCACGCTACGCCCGGCGACTAATGCGATTCTTGTGACAGTGTCGTCCAATTTCATGCCGCAGTATCGCGGCCGGTTATTCCACGAGACACGAAGCCCCCGCACCGTTTATCTATCCCGGGGAATAATAAAAGGAAGCAAAGTGCTCGCGGATTATTATTGTTAACGGGGCCACGGTTCTCGGCCCGATTCCTCCCACGTTAGTCCCTCGTTCTTAGTTCGTCGATTAAAACCGCCGTTTAACGGGTGCAACTAGCTACCGAACGCGACCGCAGAACCGGCGGACCGATAAATGCTGAAGTAATGATCGAGTTCCTATTTCGCTGCGCTCAGTTACCGTGATTTATAATGCACGGATTAGGGATTACTGTAGAACGGTATTTGAACGTTGTTAGAATGCCTCGTAAGAATTACGGAAACATTATGGTAGTTGGATATGGTATGATGACGCAAACGGCAGAATGGACTGAAATTTTTAGAAAAGGGGTGAAAGGCAAAGAAGGCTTAAACATCTTTATTATTTTTCAGATATTAATAAAACAGTTTCTATGAAATTCATTCTGTTTCACATGTCTCGTCGTTGTATTCGTATTTGTGGCATTCAACTATCGTAGAAATGGTCAAAGTACCATTCTAATGGTTCTGTAATTGAAAATCAAGAAGTTGCAAAATTATGCATATAAAAATCCGTGTTAGTGTTAATTTATTTTTTGTGTACACAGATAAAATTGTTGGCTTTAAAATGTTTTCGAAAAATAAAAATAGTATTCAGTCTACAATGATTTTTCAATAGGATAGGAACGATGTTTGGCTTTTTGGCTATGTGTAGTCTACAGTGATTGTTGGCTTTAGATGAGACATGATGGATTGGAATGACTTTTTTCTTTGGATAGGATATGGTGGGTAGGAAAGATTTGTGACTATTGATACATTAGTACTCAATCTACAATGATTTCTAACTTTGGATAGGATTCTATTCAGTCTATAATGATCTCTTGCTTAAAAAAAGTGTCTGAAAAATAAAGATAGAGTACTCTGTCTCTTATACAATGTTACAAACACAAAGCTAGGCAATTAATATAATATATAAACGAGTAATATTTTCAAATTTCGTACGACCGTCTGGCTGGTCGATTTTTTAAAATTTCCCTGAATAAAACGTGAGGTACACAAATCTGCGGTCCCCGCGGCATGTGTATTGAAACGCGATTGGAACGAGGAAGAGACCGAACTGTTCTCGCAAACGGAAATGCACGCTTACATCCTGCAGTTTCACTCAACAAGACCATTACTCCACCTTACTATTATTCCCTGACCTAGTTACGCCGGATCCATTGTCAGTAAAACCTGTTTAACTATCTTTATCCGCGCTGCTGATCTCTAGTTCTTTTTGTCATAACCTGGACTTAAACCTGCTGCATAACGAACGAACTACTCCCACCGAGAGCTACCTCTATTTCACTGAAATTCTTATTTTCCTACCGAGCACATATCAAATATAGCCCTGAGCGGACGGACCGGTTGGAGGACGGGGATGGGTTCGTGACAGGAATTGCAGCCACGTATTCATGACGAGAATCAGAGGCGTAACGATAGCTACGAAAGCATTCTCTTTCCAAGTTAGGCTCAATTTTATGAAACAGAAAAACGTCTAATGTCTTGGTAATTATCGTGAAGATGATTAGCAATATTAGCCTTCGATCGTGACAAGGATAATTTTTATCGTTTCTAACTAAAAAAGTGCTTCGGATGCAATTGTTTAATTCTTAATCTTCTAGAATCTTTCTATTTTTTATACATTGTTCCTGTGGATATAAGTGATTAGGCAGCGTTTGAAATGAAAGGATTCTAACATAAATGATTCTTTGACATAAACAAAAGAAACGGAGATTAAACGTGAGGTACACGAACGAGGCAACAATCCTTTTATACTAAAATGCTGCTCATCGTTTACGAGCACGCATTTTGCTGGTGTGACGTGATTAGGCGATCAATTAGATCGATTTATACTATCAATTCATATTCCTTCTATTGACGCGAGACTTTCATTGCTATACTTACGACAGTTCCCACGAAAAGACCATGTATACATACATAGTATACTGACGTGTCTTGTCGGTTTATGAAGATATCGGCGAGGAAAGCGCGAGGATAGGCGAGCGATGCAGACGGGTAGGTAGGTAGGTAGGTAGGTAGGATCCGCGGAAGATCAGTTTTCGTTCGTCCCGAGCGTCGTTTTTGTAAGTCTGTGTCAGAGTCTACTTTGCCCCGGTCAAAGGGAAACGGCGCGGCGCGCGCCGCGGTATGGTTGCTTTTTAGCCTCTCTAGTTTTTCATCACGAGTTCAAAGGAGGATATTATGGGGAGTAGGGAAAGAGTAGTAGAATGAAGATACTCTAGTTCTTTTCTTTTCCTCGCCGTCGCTGGCCCTCTCTGTTCATCCTGGTCCGCGGAGCCCCTTTTTCTCCGGATGCTATTTGAAAATACTTTCCAAGGGTAAAGAGGTTTCGTGTAGCCGGGAAAGCTTGACGGGCGACTGGCTTAATCTGCTTAAGCCGACTTGATAATTCGAGCATGGCTAACCTCGTAACAAACCCAGCTACTCTCGATCCATAAATCGGAGGCAAAACGGTGGAGCTTGAAGGAAATTAACGAGTAACAGATAGGGAAGAATTATATATTTTGTCCAAATTATTTGGCAAAATAACGACCTACTCATGTGTTCCCTTGCCTCAGCCTTCGTCCTTTGATATTCGCCTAAATATTTTACTAGATACTTGGAATCGTGCATGTGCACCATACATAGTCTTTTTTTTAGCATAGCACCGAGTCTTTCCGTCAATAGTCTTAAACTGACCAATTATTTATTTTATTTATTCATCTAATTAGACGTGTAAACAGCTTCTTTTAAACTGTAATTAATAAATAAAACAAGGAGAAATTGACTAACAGAGAAAATAATAAGAAAAACTCGAAGTTTTTCGCATATATTCTTAAACTAGACAATTATTTACTTTCTATATTTATTTAATAATACGAGCAAGTTTTATTAAATTAGCCAATCATATTTGAGAACTGCTATGAATACCTGATAGTGACTTAGATTGTGACGAGGGCAAGAGTGGCCATGTGAAGAAGCGTATGTAGGGATCGCTTATTAAATGTTCTGATGAACTAATTGTTACACTAGGGAACTACTTAGCGTCGAACTAGCGAACCGCCATCGGGAATGCACGTTCTAATCAAATCGCTAGCGGGGAGTCTCATAAACCCGTCGAGGAACTTGTTAAACTTTTCGAAATGGCAGTTCGAATTTCATCGCGAAGTACATATATACACATTTACATGCATGTATACACACACATGCTTGCATCCATAGACACATATCTACATGCATACACGTATACAGATATACGTGGACTCGAGAGCGGGTTGGTCGCGTTTATATCAGCGACGTCAAGACTGTCGATAGACCGAGCCATCAGCACGACCGCGTGGACGTAGATTACAACAACAAAGGAAAGTTAGATTGGGTGACAGCTAACGCGGTCGGAGAAAGAATGCCAAAAAATGCTTCACGTTCCCTCATAGTTGCTTCATAAATATACATCAGCGTGCATAGAATGTCGTACAAAATTTGATGAAAAAGATAAATCAAACTACCTTGTCAAATTGTCGATGAAAATTCAGGATCTAATATAAATAGACTAGACTCCGGAGTCGTGTTCCAGCTGAAAGAGACTATAATTAAAATAACGTCAGTTTTTTCTGCTGAATCTTGAATTAGTCCGTCCGTTTGTTTTTACGTCACGTCGTTAATTATTTAAACGGCGCGTGGTGCTCGCAGTTGGGGAACACGAGGGAGAGGGAAAAAATAAAATTTAATTTTGAGTCATTTGCTCTGGGAAGGGCTCGGCGTCGGGCGAAGGGACGGACGGGGGGGTCGGGAGGGCAGGACAGGGCGTACAGGCCATCAGGCGACGCGACGCATTGGACGCACCGGTCGTACTCGCGTGGCCGTTTCATAAATCCTCGTTTGTGTAATTTGACTCTTTATTACATTGTCCGCGCAGAAGTCGCGGTCGCACAGATTCCCGGTAAATTTCCCGCGGAGCAATAACTTCCGGCAAATAACACCGTATTTCCCGGTTTAAAGCGAAAGCCCGACGAGGGCCTTTCAACGGGACGCGAATAAACAGCGTCTCGTTCGATACGTTCCGGTCACTTGATTTTCATATTATTCGATCTCCCTCCCCCGAATGTTTGGTAGCAGCACGGAGTTTTTGTTCTTTTTTTTTTTGGATCGTTTTTCCTGCGGAGGTTACCTCGCGGAAAGCGGGTCGATTTTCCGGTCAGCCATCGGGCGTGAACGAATTCACCGTTTACTAATCCGAGAACAATGCAATAATGAAACTCAAATATTTTTTAAACCACCGACGCCGCGCAGCGGAAAGCCAGCGCGCGCGCGTGCACGAGGGATGAGCGCAACGTGCATAGTAAATGGATCAACCAATATTTGCGGGCTTTTGGCAAACAATCAAACAAACAGAACCTGTACGCCATGTTCGAACTAAATGTTAGTTAGCGCAAGTCAGGTGTGTGTTATTTCCATTAGCAGCGGCCGTGATTGTGTGGTTGTAACGTGCGCCGTCTCTTGTTAGGACCCTGAGCACACACCGAGCCCGCTCCCCCCCGCTGTCCGATGTATACTTAAGGTTCGGAACATTTATATGTGTGTACAGGCGATGTGTGTACGACTTCAGAACTCGGGACTGTCGCGACGTAGACGCGCGCGGCCCAGCTTCCTCGACGCTCTTTTGAATCGTCTAATTGTAAACGTCTCTAAATATTGTTGACCCCATTTACATTCCCGGAGAAAGACGACGCGTTGTTGACCAGCTTTACCGGCAGTTTACTTTCACGGTGGGCGTATATTACCGGGTTCGCGTAGGTCTCGCGCAGAAACGAGCCTTGACAATGCTCGGTCATGCGAGAATTACATGTTACGAATCGCGTTCATTTCCTACGAGCAGGGAACGGTATGGTTCATACTTTGCCGAGACATTTCAAGTAAGTAACATCGTTTCACTGATGTTAGAATTCATGTGCATTTTTGTTAAACGTACATTAAATACGACAACCAGTTTAATACTGAGAATCGAGTCCTGAGTACTCAGAATTGAATGCTGAGAACTGAGAATTAAGGATTGAGTACGAAGAACTGGGAATTAAATGCTGAGAATTAAGAATTGAGTACTGAGAACTAGGAATTGATAGCTGAGAATTGAGTGCTGATAATTGAATGTTAAGTACTGAGAATTGAGAACTATGGAATTTAATCGGCCTGCGTACAATAGACCCACGTATCCGAGAACAGTAAATCGAATTAGTTGATTGATTAATTTCCGGGGGGCGCATAATTTGTAAAGATTCATAAAAATGCCTACGGTACGTGATTGATTCGTGTCAGCTACGTCATTCGCGGACGAGTCGCTGGAGGTACACCAGCGGCAGCAGTGGCGGTGGCGCAGCAGCAGCGGGTGCTTGAACGGCATCAATCACTCGTCGCCATGCAAGATTCAGAATGGCTTGGCGTAGCGCGGCGCGGGAAAAAATAGCATCGCGGTAACTGGCACCCGGGGTACGTGTATTACGCGGCCAGACAGTGACGAGTTAATCTCGGTAACACGGGGAACGCGTTCTTCCGAAACGAGTCCACCTTCGTGCGGGGGTCAGGCGCGTTGCGTGAGCCCGGAACGATACAGCAGGCACCCCGGAAAACGAAGATCGTAATTCAACCGGGCCGGCTAGTATTTTTCTTCGCTACGGTAAAATCCATCGGACAGATTGAATCGTTGCGGACAAACGGGGGCGCGTTCGTGTATAACGCCAGGCTACCTGGAAGCGACTTTGATAAAGTTAGCGGGCTGGCCGGAGAATAGGGCGCATGCACCCACAGCGGCGGAGGTGCCGGGGACGGTGGCGGCGGGGGGCCGGCGGGGCTCGAGGGGTGCAGATGCGACCACCGGTGGCAAATGTTCTTCGCGCGAGAAAGTTTATATCGCGGGTACGCGACGGATGCATTTTCGACGGGGAGGCACAAAAGTCACCAGCCGCGCAACGGAGATGGGCGGGACGGGTTTTCACCGAAAAGAGGGGAAAAAAGAGAATAGAGAGAAAGAGAGAGAGGGACAGCAAAAAAGCGAGGACGATGGCACACGGGATATTCCGCAGTTTTACGTATTTACGGCGGGTACACGGCCGCGCGTGCAAGCCGCATAACTCACCGTCTGGTGACCCATATCCAACTAATTTTCAGATAATTAATATTTCAGTCGCGGCTTTGTTACGCGCGAGTTAATTTCGATTTGGCCACGTTTCAGTTTCCTGCAGTCCTCTGCTACCGCCCATTCCATGCCGGCGCGAACCGCCCATCCTCCCACGTTCGCCTCGTCCACCCCCGCCGGCCCACCCTTCCTTCCCTCTCGCTTTCTCGCCCCGTCCGCCAACGTGGTTAGCCTCTCTTTCTAATTCCCTCGCGCTTCTCACCCTCCCGTTGGGCAACACCGTTCCACCCTTTCCCCTCGGTTAAGCCGTTTCCCGTGAAAAGCGTCGGGCCAACCGACCGTGCGCATTCGTACGCGAAGTGCGTGCATAATTTATTTTCACCGTGCTTTACCTTCGGCCACCGCCTAGCCGGGCCGGCCCGGAACGGTTGTTCCGTGGCCACCGATTTCCAAATTCGCCCCGATCGGAATTGCGTGTCACTTGTTATGCTTTCATTTCGCCGCCCGATGGCCCGCGAACAACAATTCCCGTCTTACTGTCACCGCGCCGGATTTATGCCGCTGCTCTGTCACTGAATTCTTACTCAGGCCAACGCTCTCTTGCTTCCTCCGATGCGAAACTCAGATCGGTTACATTAATAAGGTTTCTGTTTTAAGGAATAAACATTAACGCTCATTGGTTATTTATTTATTAATCACAGTATATGAATTAGCTGTATCAGGATATTATCTTGATTTCATTTTCTAAATTAGTATCATAATTTTTTACTAAAAGTTGCCAGTCTAATTATTATTAGCCTAAGTCGAGATATTAGACCGATATTAGCCGAAATCGAATTATTAGACTTCAGATTTTTCTGCAAAACATTTGTGATAATAGTTGTGAAACAGAAACAATGGATGTGATCTGCAGGAATTGGCAATGACTGAATTGATATCAGGAAAGTAATATTTCGCATAAAAACCGGCGGTCTATATATGTATTATCCGTCAGCTGTCATAGTTGTATAACTATCAGGGTTCGCATGCATTATTCCACGCACAATGGCTGCGTGGAACATTGATTGTACATCCACTGCGCCGGATCGGTATGCGAACGGTATATTTATATTCCAGCCGATGTTCTGGCTCGATTAATTCAGACACGTGTTGAGAGCCCGGTACAAATCAACTCATTAACGTTTCATACCCCAACGTAGATTGCTCATGTAGAGATAAACCGGATTGTATAGATTTATCCGCGTTTATACGCGTTTCCACCTTTATTCCGGCCTCGCCGTATGACTGTTTACGCAAATCGGAGTGCTGCACCAACATGCCATGTACGGATCTATTATTTCTATGTACGTACATATATTATGTAATAGGCAGTCTTTCATGTATCGCAGATTTCGCATGTGTTGCAGATTTAATTATTAGACGGATTTTATTAAAATTAATTAGTAGCAAATTGAGTGCGCAGAAACGTGTGTAATGTATAAAACAATTCATCGATAGTTGAATAGATAGCCACGTCCGTCTCAGGGAAATATTCAGGGAGCAGATCGCTATAAGCGAGATCGTATTCGTCGGGGGTTGATGGTTCAGAGCCGGGGAGTTGGGAGTCTTCGCGTCACCAGGAAATGGCGACCGTTTCCTCTTCGCGGCCCACCCACGGGTCCCTCTTCCTGGCGAGGGTTTAACTATGCAGAGTCTCTCAATCTATCGCAATACTTTCTTCCCTAAATGAGGAGTAATGTCCCCCAGCTACGGGTAGAAATCTCTTCGTCGGTTTCCTATCGTATATTCCCTTCGACCGTTCCTGTTCAGGCTATAATTTTCTTTGCAAACCAACATGCTTTTTTACTTGCTTTCGAATGAACGAAATTCTAAAATAAATCCGTCGGAATCAGATTTTGCGTTTGACAACAAAAAATATAGGAGCCGTAGCAAGTCATGTCCGTCCGAAATAAGTACTTTTTGTAAATATGTTTGAAATTACTGAAACATAATAATATCTCCAATTTGATAAGAAATCAAAACAGTTAAATGTGTGTCCATTAATTTTTATGTCAGCAACTTCTGATGTGACAATTAATGGTCATTTAAATTAATCTCCTTTTCCATAATTTAATGTTTTGAAGAATAGTAATGTTTTTTAATCTCATTATTAGACGAGTCACGTATTTTGTTTCATTGCTCTTTTTAATCAAATTTAATCACAAATATCATTATGAAAACCGGAATTACTTCCTTGCCATTTCCCGTCCGGTATTTTAGGAAAATATCTGGTTAGAAAGTTTGAATTTCCATAGAGGAAAATATTTCCATCGATTGAGATGAACAGACATGCAAAAGCTGTTCCGATAGAGACGACGACGTCGACGACGACGACGACGACGACGTTCTATTTTAATTCTCTCGGCTACGTTGTTTCTCGTCGAGGCTATAAAACACAAGTTTCGGCTTTATTGAAACGTATCACCGATTGTGGTAAAAGGAGCGCCGCCGGTGGTGGCGGTCGTTACCGCGAAAGAAACGGGGGAATAAAGGAAGGCGGTCGGAGTCGAAGAGTAAGATTGGATCCCGCGTTTTCAGCTCGCCGTATGTACGTACTGGTTAGGGAAGAAAATCGGTGAGCCACCGTTCCGTCTTACTCAGCAGACATCGGCGAGCGTACAGTTCGAAAGGATCCCGTTTCTGAGTATCACGGTCGAAGTAAACGTAGGTGGCTATTAACAAAAAACGAGACCGAGCGTTTCGAATCGAATTTCGTACGAGCGGACAGACTGCATCTTCGACGGACCACAGAACGCTGAATAGGAAAGTTGGAAATAAAAAATATCCATTGGAACGTACAATATTTTTACCCATTTACATTAACAATGACACAAAAATATGCAGAACTACCCTTAGAAGTCAGGACAGATTTTTTTTATTCTGCTATTGCTAAGGTCTGATACTGAATACAGGACAAAGAAACAAATGCCAAAAGTTTAAGACATGTAATAAAAAGCTGTGTTCAATATTTAAAACAATTAAAAGTTTATTAGTCAGATATTCAAGATCGATTGTTAGAAATACAATGGACTTGTTAAAACAAATTACT